>SNQJ01S0037733.1:43756-62567 GCA_010110895.2 Picea sitchensis
GGTGGAGATGAAGACCCTGGATATTTTCTGATAGATTCAGGTTGTGTTGGAGTATATTCAGTGTACTGTTACATAGATCCACATTGTGTGTCTGGTGGCTATGTTCAAATTTGAGTCCTTAACACATAGATCCACAGTGTGTTTTTGGTGGCTATGTTCATATTTGAGTCATATCGGCATGGATCCACAGTGTATGTTTGGTGGCCATGACATATCTTACTTGACATGGATCTTTGCATGTTAGCATTTATGCTCTGAGTCATTTGTATTCTAATTATAGGAATTCCTACCTCAGTGATGATATATTATTGTACTGTATTTCCTTGTTTGTTGGCAGGTTTCCGACCAACTGTTCCTTGTTCCCCACACACACTCGACAAAGTATTTCATCTATCACTATGTTCTACCCTCATACTTTGGGGGGCTCTCTGTTACACATTATTTTTGTCATCCCTATGACCATTAATGATGTAAACCTATCTGTTGCCTTTGGAGGGGTCAGTGGCCTGAGTTCCTGAAGAAGGAAGGGAGAAGAAATTTTCCTGAGAAAAGAAGTTGCATTTTCCTTTGTAAAAACCCTATAAAAAAGTATTTCACAGGTTGCAATATAAGCAGGGTGTGAGAATGCCTGATTCTTGTAGGTTGCACCATAGCTGGGTTGCGAGAGGTTCGCAAGTTTCTCTATAGGTAGGGTCCGAGAATGCTTACACATGGGAAAAATGAGCGTTTTCTTGAATCTTCTAAAAGAAGAAACTTCCATGGTGAGGTGGCATCTGAATGGTTTGGATCTTACTCACTTTCATGATTTAGTGGGATCATCCTAACATCCTCACCTTATCCTCTTCATCTTATAAAAGGAGAGGAGCTCTCATGGAGAAGGGCTAAGTTGGATTTGGCTTGGAATTATTAGCTTGGTTAGAGTGGTTTTGAGTTTTTCCTTTGTCAAGATAGATTATGAATACTATCAGATCTGTGCTCTCAGANCTCTTTCACATTTAATATGATACAGTAATATGAGTCTTTCCTATAAAGCTTGTTGTGTTTTATTGTATGATTCCTTGATCACATACATATGTTTATATTGAGTTTATGCTATTACTATCACTTTGGTTGGTTGCATTATTTTGCAGGTTCATCATTGTATGAGCGTTGGAATAGAGCTAGGATGGCGATGGCAAGAGGAAGCTCGACATTTAAATGGTATGTCACCTATCCCTCTTTAGTTAGTAAATTCAATATTTAAAACTTAAGGAAAGTGTCATGTTCCGGTGTGTTTTGTTCTATATCTAGGTGGATCTAGGGAGATCAGTTAGTGTCTACACCTACCGATTTGTCTGATAACAACTGAAACAAGAAGAGAAGTTGGCTAGAAAGAAGAGTCAACAGAACAAAGGCCGAAGCTTGAACAAAGGCAAGGAAGTTTCCCAAGATAAAACACATAAGCCTAGAGATGAGGAAAATAAACCACATAGTCACTCTAAAAGGGGAGGAAGTTCCCAAGGAAGACAGAGTAGTGGTATAAGTTCTTTTCCTAGAGGAAAAGGAAGAGGCAGAGGAGGAGAAGTAAGGTGTTATGCCTGCGGGAAGATAGGACATATGTTTTGGGATCACCCCGAGAGAAATAAAGGGGGTGGATCTCACATATCAGAAGTATAGAAGAGAGATGCAGAGGATGGAAGATCCTTAATGATGAAGAAGATTCTTTTGAAGCAAGAGCCAACGACTGAAAATCCAGTGCAGAGGAACAATTTGTTCAGGACAACTTGCAAAATGAAGTTCAAAGTTTGCAAGGTGATAATTGGCAGTGGGAGAACTAACAATTTAGTATCCATGGAGATGGTGGAGAAGCTAGAGTTGGAGATGACTGCACATCCGATGTCGTATAAAGTCTCATGGTTGCAGAAAGGTCATCAGGTAACAGTCACTCAACAATGCCTGGTTAATTTCAAAATAGGAGGATATAGGGATGAAATCTTATGTGATGTAATTCCTATGGATGTCTATCATGTTTTGTTGGGAAGACCCTGGTAGTATGATAGAAATGTTACTCATGATGGGAGGAGGAATACATACAAATTAGAGAAGAGTGGTAGGACACATGTGTTACTGCCAATTGAAGAAAAGAAGGTGAAAGATGAAGACAACATGAGCATAGTTCTCATGAGTGGGAAGGAACTCCTGGATGAAGTAAATAAGGAACAAGAGATGCAATTTGTTGTAGTGAGGAATTCGAGGGTAATCCTTACCAGTAATCTGTTGGAATATTTTCCTGAGGAAGTTCAGGAGCTACTAGAGAATTTTGTTGATATTGTAGTGGATGATTTTCCAAACTCATTACCACCTATTAGAAGCATCAATCATCACATTGACTTGATACCAGGAGAAATCATGTTGAATTGTTGGCCATTGGTTATGGAAGGAAGAGAAGAATGAGGAACAAAAGGTAAAAATCGAGCTTTGCGGGAGACACAGTGACTGTCACTAGGTCGAAGTGAGAAAAAGAACATAAAATATGGAGCGAAGTGTGGAAAAGCAAGTCATTGGATGAGGAGATTGAGGATGATAGATTAGAAAGAAAGATGGACTAAGGATGACTCAGGAAGTGGAAAAATCCAGAATTAGATTCCTTGGAGCATCGTAATATGAAGAAGGAAAGACAGGTTGGCGAAGCCCAAAAATAATGGGTCAAGTTGACCTAAGATTGTAGACACCTAGAGTTTTGGTAATTAGGGTTTTTTACACCGAGGTTTCGACCTAAGGTTGTCGGTGAGGGATTGTAATGTATAAATAGAGGTCGAGAGGATGTAGGTTGGGGGGTATGGTCGCCGAGTCCTATTATTGATCATTTCTCATTAGGAGAATAGTGTATTATGGGTGAGATAAGTGTTGAGAGAGAGAGCCTTCTGGTATTTTAAGATCTTCAACTGGGTGAGAAGATCAAGTCCTATAGTTGGGTGCACAGGAAGGGAGATAGAAAGAGAGATGGAGAGAGAGGATCTGTTGGCCAAGAGCATAGATTAGAACTGTTAGATTTATCTTAAAATATCATAAGCACAGTTATGTGTATGTATCCCTAGAGAGAGGGTGAACCACGCACATCTATTGTTGTGTGTGTGATTGATGCTTCGAGCTCTGATGTTGTTATATTGTTATCTACATTATTATATTAGATCAGATCTATAGCTGTGAAGGATAGATCTAGCTAGTTGAATGATATATGGATGTTATGTTGTTGTTGTAATAAGAACCACTTGATATTCCCCTGGTTGTAGACATCTTTGTCCTGCAACCCCCTCATAGTTGCTTCGGGTGAGACTGCATATGCTTCACAGGTGTTGCCAAAAGGGCCAGTAGCTAAGGCTTGTTGGTGCGCTATTGGAGTTGAACCCTGGGTCTGCCCCTGTGCCAACAAATGGTTCCGATGCCAGGATAGGAATCTTTTTAAGGGAATTCCAAGGTGGTTCCTATTGAAGACAAAGATTCAGAAGTGGATAGAGGATCAAGAGAAGGACTTCATTGAAGCCCAGAACAAGAACCCTAAAATAATCACTGAAGATTGGCTACAAAGATACATATTCATTGACATTCATGAGATCTTTTTTGGAGGAATCCATCAGGAGCTACACGAGTGGTTGGCTAGGTTAGAGGACACATAGTTTGAAATTAGATCTAGACCTCCTATGGTTTGGACACCAACATTGATCCAGAAGGCCAGGAGAGTCAACAACATTGTATCCAGAGTAGTATATCACTGGTTTCATAGTACCATCAGAGGGTATATCATTGATTTTTCTATTGACAGAACAAAATCATATAGCCAAGCCGAGAGATACTTTTTCAAAGGACTCAAAGGAAAATTTTTGCACTTCCTGAAGCTAAGAATCAAGATGCTCTTGCATGAAAACCACATCTTGAAGATATAGTAGATTGATCGGACCTCAAAAGGATAATCTTCAAGATCTCGGACAACGACAGTGACAACGACACAGAAGAAGGACATACGCGCAATGGGAAAGTATTCCGAGGAGTTCACCTTGAGAATTTGTTTAAGAAAAACTACAGAGAAGAAGGTGTCTATAGCGATGAAGAGGTGGATCTAACCAATGAAGAGAATCCAGAGCCCACCAGAACAGAAGAAGGGGAAGCTGAAGAACTGCGCCAAAGTGAGCTAGAAACCTTAGGAACTGCACAAACTATTGAAGTAAGTAACGTTAATCCTCCTGTTGTCTCAACAATACCTAGCAGTCAAAATAGTCAGAACCACCAAAGTCTTCAGAGTATTGTTACCAGTAGCCCAACATCTACTCAGACAAGAACCCTAGTCAACTTTATGGCAGATGAAATGAGTCTCCCTATCTTTAGAGGAGATGGATCTGAGTATCTAGATAAACATTGGTTTTTGTGTGAGGCTGTATGGAATATTAAAAGTATCACCGATGAAGCCATCAAGAGAACCCATTTCAACACTACGCTCAGGGACCACGCACCGAGATGGTACATGAAACTTATCCAAGGACTGGCACAGCCTAATCCCTTGAATGAGATCAAGAATGCGTTGATTGAAGAGTTTAAGAAACCTAAGTCGAAGTCACAATGTATTATAGAACTAAAAGATATTAAACAAAAGGTAGCAGAACCTGTTTGGGAGTTTGACCAGAGATTCAAGACCCTGACAGGTCATTTAACTTTCCATATCCCCAACAAATAAAATAAAGAATGGTTCATCGTTGTGTTGTTACCACACATAAGAATCCCTCTGATGCAACATAAGATTTCATCTCAGGTAGAAGCTTTGGAGATCACCATGAATCTTGAATCAACACCAATACGAGAATCTAGCTCACGCATTAGCCAGATCATGAGCCAACTAACTAGTTTGTCTTTACAGGTCGAGGATATGAAGAAAGATAAGGGAAAAGACTAAAGGGAAGATATCTAGTGTGTAATATGTATATCTGAAGGCCATGATAAGGAACACTATCCCTTATTTCATGAGTACTTGGCATCAGGGGCACCGAGCCCCTTAAGGTAAGTTAACCTACCCTACTGTGATGTGTGCAGAAATAGGCATCACCCAGGTGAATGCTACTACATGCAGAAGTATGTCCAGACACCCACAAACTTGTATTGTACATTCTTTAAATCAGTGGGGCATGATGATCGAGATTATAGAGATTATGATCTCATGCATGAAATGTCAAGAGACATATACAAGATTCAAGGTGAAGTACAACAAGAAGGAAACAATCCATAGTACAACTCTCTGGGGAGAGGAAATTTCACTCCTCACGGTGGCTACAGAGGACGAGGATGAGGAGGTATGGGCTGAGGCCGAGGAAAAATAATCTATTACAACTGTGCGCATCCAGGACATTTAGCAAGGGATTGTCAGAATCCCTGCACAACCTGTAGTTACTGTAATTCCTTCGAGCATGTAATAGAAGAATTCCCTGTGTTGCCGACTAAACTTCAGAAAAGACAAGGACGCCAATAGAACCCACAAGTACAACTGATATATGTTGAACCTCGAGGTGCAGAACCTAGAGTCATTTTTATTACTCGAGGAGGCGCTGCTACAGGAGAAGACAGACCAGCCTAAGGAAAGACTAAAAACGACCATGGAGTCAGGAAAGCTATAGAAAAGACCCCAATGTTCAATGCTAAGAAAGAAAGACAGATATTCGAGGAGGCAAGAAAGGAGTTCAAAGGAGATCAAGGATCTTCATCAAAGAGACAACCAAAAATCAAAGAATATGGCATGCCTCAGGCATTTTATCCGTCTGCATCACCAATAGAAGGGAAAGAGGTAAGAAAATTCATGGAATTCTTGCACACTTGTGTTAAGTTGATTCAAGATAAAGGTGTTGTCCAAGAATTACAAGATTTAATCAAGCAATATGAACTAGGAAAAATAGACCCCTTACTGAATAGAGTAGTGCACCAAATTGGAAAAAGGAGAAGGAAAAATAAAGGACTACACTTGAATGCTCAGATAGGAGAGTATGAGATATACTATGTAGTCCTCGACATAGGGTCAGAAGTCAATGTCATGACGAAGCAGACTTGGGCACTAATGGGAAAACCCAAGATGATATACTCCCCTACCAGGATTCGCATGGCTAATCAACAAGTTGTCGGCCCATTTGGACGATTAGAGAATGTCCCAGTGGACATCGATGGGGTAAGAACCTTTGCATATTTTGAGGTAATTGAAATTGTTGATGATAGCTGCCCTTACCCTACATTGTTAGAAATTGATTGGGCCTTCGACAATTCTACTGTTGTTGATTTAAACAAAATATGCATGACATTTGAGAAAGATGGCCTTAGGGTCATTGCACCTTTAGATCCATATGAAGGTCCACGATACACAGAACCTATCAGAGAAGAAGACCATGCATTTGAACTTGAAAACATCTACAAATTAATAGCCAGAAAGCATGATTATATCAAACCTATAGCTGACAGAAATCTGAGCTGGCGAAGTGACAACACATGTTCATCTGACTTAGAAGAAGCGATGGAGAATTGGGAGAACCAGATGTATGAAGTATCTACAAGAATATGTGCTAGGATAACCAGAGAAGTTCGTTGCTTTGGCACAATAGTGAATAATCTACCCACATTTGATAGGCTGAACCCCTTAGAAAACTTCTTGTCAGAATTTGAGACAAGTGTACCAACACAACAAAGGCTGTTGTAAATGGATGAGGCCATGAAGGCCACACCAACGCGATGGTGGGGGACACATAAAATCAATATTACAAACTGGACACAAAGCCGAAATTTTATGAAAGTGTGGTTTTCAGCACAAGAAGGAAGCTGGGAATCATGATACACAGGTCGAAGCTACCCAAAGGACCATGTACGAAGCTGCAAAGAGGCTTGGAGTGACATTTCTAGAGAACAATGGGTACACAGATTCATCAATACACTGGATACCACCCCTATTAATTGTGAATTTTCTTATGTAGATCAAGCACTACAGATGGTGAGACATAAAGTATTTAAGGAGGCATCTAGCCTCCCTTTGGAGCAAGAAGAGGATGAATGGGTTGTGCCCCTCCAGAAACTACAGACCTGCTACAACATTAATGTCGACGAAGACGATGACCCAAGGAAGGTGAATATAATAGAAATAGAAGGTTAGAGAGATGTGGAAGGACTAGGAGTTCAACTTCCATTCATTGGACAACCGATAAAGATAAATAAATTCAATATCGGGATAGAGGAAACACCAAATCTTGCCAATGTCAGAGATTACTGGGATGCTTCTACCATTGACAAAATCACAGAATTATTGTATGAGTATCAGGACTTGTTCCCGACCAAGTTCAGTGATATGAAGGGAATCAAAGGACCTATGGGAGAAATGAGAATACCTTTGAAACTAGACGTGAATCCAGTCAAGAAAAGACCCTATAGATTGAACCCAAAATATAAGGAAAAAGTGAATATTGAGCTCAACAGAATGCTGGAAGCAGGGATTATTGAACCTGTCGAAGAGTCGAAATGGATTAGCCCCATGTTTGTGCAAGATAAGAAGACAGGTGAGATCAGGATTTGTGTAGATATCAAGAAGCTGAATGACGCTTGTCTACATGATCCTTTGCCTACACCTTTCATAGATGAAGTGTTGGATAACGTGGGATGCCAAGAAGTTTATTCTTTTACAGATGGGTTTTCAGGATACCATCAGATCCACATCGCCAAGGAGGACCATCATAAGACTACATTTGCCACAGAGTGGGGATCCTACCAATATACAATAATGCCACTTGGACTGAAGAATGCCCCAACCATCTTTTCCAGGGTGCTGGTTGAAGCATTCAAAGAATTTTTGCATAAGTTTTTAGAAGCATACTTTGATGACTGGACTGTTTTTAGTTTGTTGAAAAATCATATTGAATGTCTAAGGCTAATGATGGATAAATGCACGCAGTGTCAATTTTTTTTGAATTTGAAGAATTGCATCTTCTTTTCACCATTTGGAGTATTATTAGGTCATATTGTATGCAAGCAAGGATTTCTGGTGGATCCATCCAAAATCACAATTATAGTTGATTTATCACCACCTACATCGGTCAAACAACTACACACTGCACTAGGACATACTGGCTATTACAGGAAATTTATCAAAGGATATGCTCATATTACTACACCAATGGATAGGTTATTAAAGAAAGACTGTCAGTTTGGTTGGATAGATGAATGCCAATAGAGCTTTGACACACTAAAACAAAATATGGTCACTATGCCTATTCTAGTCTTTCCCAACTGGAGCAAGGCATTTCATATGCATGTTGGTGCATCTTCTATTGCATTAGGAGCAGTACTGGCACAACCTAGAGAAGGGGACATTGATCATCCATTAGAATTTTCTAGCAGAAAGCTCTCCACAGCTGAAATCAATTACACTACTACAGAGAGAGAGGGACTAGCCATGGTGTATGCATTGTAGAAATTTCGTCACTACTTGTTGGGAGGACATTTTAAAATGTTTACTGATCACTCTGCATTGAAATACCTAGTCAACAAGCCAATGTTGGGGGGGAGAATATGCATATGGCTTCTCCTATTTCAAGAATATAATTTTGAGATCAAAGTTAAGCCAGGAAGAATGAATAAGGGCCCAAACCACCTGTCAAGGTTGGAGCATGGCAAAGAACCTACCAGTCTGGAGGATACACTACCGGATGCACAACTACTCACCATTAGAAATATTGATGACAACTTCGCAGACATAGTTCATTTCCTGTCAATAGGAATGGCTCCAGCCGAGTACACAATTCCGCAAAAGAAACAACTAGTGGTGCACGCTGCAGATTTTTCACTGATAGCTAGTCAACTATATAAAATGGGACCTAATGAGATCCTAAGAAGATGTTTGATGGAGTTAGAATGCCCTATGATCCTCGAATAATCTCATGAAGGAATTGTAGGAGGACATTACACAGAAAAAGCAACTGCACAGAAGGTTCTGCGAGCCGGCCTTTGGTGGCCTACATTACTCAAAGATGTTAAAGAATATACCAGAGCATGCGATGTATGCCAGTGAGTTGGAAAACCATCCCGAAGAGATCAGATGCCATTAGCACTGCAGATGACCCTAAAAGAATTTGAAAAATGGGCCATTGACTTCGTGGGACCTATAAACCCACCAGAATAGTGCACAGGAGAAATATATATTATCACTACGACAGAATACCTGACTAGATGGGATGAAGAAAGAGCAGTCAAGGACTATAGTGAAGCTATAGCTGTGTGTTTTATATTTGATGACATAATAACTAGGTTTGTATTCCCTAAGGTCCTTACGAGTGATAAAGGTACACACTTCATCAATAAGACAGTTGAAGCCCTGACTAAAGAATTTGCAGTCCACCATCAAAAGAGTACACCTTATCATCCACAAGCAAACAAAACGGTTGAAGCATTCAACAAGATCTTGGAGACAACATTGACAAATATTTGCAGTGTGAACAGGGATGACTGGGATTTAAGAGTACCAACAGTACTCTGGGCTTATAGAACCACTTGCAAGAAATTAACAATGCAAACCCCTTTCATGTTGGTTTATGGTCTTGAAGTTGTTGTCCCAATGGAGTACTTGGTACCAAGCTTAAGAATTGTTGCATTTACAGACATGGATGATACTGGTGCCATTCATGAGAGGCTATCATAGTTGGTCGAACTAGAAGAAGACATATTCATTACAGGCTTCCATCAACAAATTCAGAAGGAACGAGAAAAGGCCTATCATGACAGATACATCAAGAAGAAGATATTCAGGCAAGGTGATTTAGTCCCTCTATATGACAGTAAGTGTATCAAACACCTTGGGAAGTTCATAACATATTGGCTTGGACCATATGATATTACCTATGTTACAGAAGGAGGAGTTGTGTAGCTGAAGACATTGAAAGGAGATTGGAAGGAAGGCTTGGTGAATGGGAGTCAGCTGAAGTTGTACTATGACAACCAGTCGCCTTGCATCTCTCAGTAGAATCAGGAAGACAAGGGTCCAGGTACCAGGTGCAGTTGAAACTAGGTACCAGGCACATAAAATAAAGGTTGCACAAGGATGGAAAGGAGGCATAAAGTAGAAAGCAAGGGCTGCACTGTGCTGTCGAAAGTCGAAGTAAAACAAGAGGATCATATCTCAAGTGCCTCGGGACGAGTCACAAGTGAGTGTTGGGGGCCTGTTGGCCCTTGGTTATGGAAGGAAGTGAAGAATGAGGAATACAAGGTAAAAATCAAGCTTTGCGGGAGACACAGTGACTGTCACTAGGTCGAAGTGAGAAAAAGAACAGAAAAGATGGAGCGAAGTGCGGAAAATCAAGTCGTTGGATGAGGAGATCGAGTATGACATATCAACAAGGAAGATGGACCAAGGATGACTCAGGAAGTGGAAAAATCCAACATTATATGCCTTGGAGCACCACGAGATGAAGAAGGAAAGACAGGTTGGTGAAGCCCGGAAAGAATGGGTCAAGTTGACCTAGGGTTGTAGACACCTAGGGTTTTTGACACCTACGTTTCAACCTAAGGTTGTCAGTGAGGGATTGTAATGTATAAATAGAGGTCGGGGGGGGGTACGGTAGATGATTCATGTTATTGATCATTTCTCATTGGGAGAATATTGTATTATGGGTGAGAGATCCTTCTGGCACTGTAAGATCTTCAGCTGGGTGCAAAGATCAAGTCCTACAGCTGGGTGCGTAGGAAGGGAGAGAGAAAGAGAGACAAAGAGAGAG
The DNA here is from genome assembly GCA_010110895.2 of Picea sitchensis. Taxonomy (NCBI): domain Eukaryota; kingdom Viridiplantae; phylum Streptophyta; class Pinopsida; order Pinales; family Pinaceae; genus Picea; species Picea sitchensis. Next base: position 54,514 of record SNQJ01S0037733.1, read on the forward strand.
GATCTGTTGGCCAAGAGCGTAGATCAGAACTGTAAGATTTATCTTAAAATATCATAAGCACAGTTCTGTGGATGTATCCCTAGAGAGAGGGTGAACCACGTACATTTGTTGTTGTGTGTGTGATTGATGCTTTGATCTCTGATGTTGTTATATTGTTATCTGCATTATTGTATTAGATCATATCTATAGCTATGAAGGATAGATATAGCTAGTTGAATGATATATGCATGTTATGTTGTTTTTGTAATAAGAACCACTTGATATTAACCTGGTTGTAGACATCTCTATCCTGCAACCCCCTCATAGCTACTTTGGGTGAGACTGCATCTGCTTCGCAGGTGCTGCTGAAAGGGCCAGTAGCTAGGGCTTGTTGGTGCGCTCTTGGAGTTGAATCTTGGGTCTACCCCTATGCCAACATGAACAAATAAGCATATAGATTGACACCTCAAGAGAATTAGGAAGTGAAGAGACAATTTCAAGATCTGTTAGACAAGGGATTGGTCAGAGAAAGCTTGAGTCCATGTGCAGTACCAACTGTATTAAGTCCAAAGAAGGATGGAGGATGGAGAATGTGTACGGACTCAAGGGCCATAAACAATATCACCATTAGATACAGATTTCCATTTCCAAGGATGGATGACTTGATGGATTTCCTGAGTGGAGCCAACTATTTTTCGAAAATATATTTGAAAAGTGGATATCACCAGATCAGGATGAGAGAAGGTGATGAGTGGAAAACAACATTCAAGATGAATGAGGGGTTATATGAATGGCTTGTTATGTTGTTTGGATCAATCGATTATGGTTCTGTCAGATTTCAGAAAAATGTTTCAGGTAAGATGTGATGTGAGTGGGGTTGCAATTAGAGCATTCTTAAGCAAGGACAATAGGCCTATTTGATGTTTTAGAGAGAAGATGAATGAAGCTAAAAAGAAGTACTCCACATATGACAAATATTTATATGCCATAATCCAAGCATTGAATAAATGGAGACATTATCTTGTACCAAAGGAGTTTGTTTTGTATAGCGATAATCATGCTTTACAATTCATAACTAGACAGGAGAAGTTAAACCAGAAACATGCTAGGTGGATAGAGTTTATTCAAAATTTCACTTTTGCCATAAAACATATTTCTGGAAATGCTAACAAGGTTGTTGATGCATTGAGCAGGAGAGCTTTGATTCTGCAGGAATTTGAGGTCAAAACCTTGGGGTTTGATCACATTAAGGAAATGTACCACAATGATCTCGATTTTGGAGAGGCATATGAAACATGTGTGAATCGTGTGCTCAAAGACAAAAACCAGTGGGTTGAATATATGATTCAGGATGGGTTTCTATTCAAAGGATGTTAGTTGTGCATACCAATATGCTCGATGACGGATAATTTGATGAAGGAAAAGCATAGTGGAGGTCTAGCCGGACACTTCGGCAATGAAAAAACTTTTTCCCAATTAGCCAGTTCATATAATTGTCCAAGTATGAGAATGGAGGTGAAGAAATTCATGAACAATTGTAATATTTGTTAGTATGCCAAGGGGAAGAATCATACCATTGGGTTATACCAACCATTTCCTATTCCAGAGAGACCTTGGGATGCAATAAGCATGGATTTTGTGTTGGGGTTTCCAAGGACATAGTGAGGAAGTGATTCGATATTTGTGGTGGTGGAAAAATTTCAAAGATGGCACACTTTATCCCATGCCAGAAGACTAGTGATGCAACACATGTTGAGAATTTGTTTTTTAGAGAGCTTGTGAGACTCCATGGATTGCCCAGTAGTATAGTTTCAAACAGGGATACCAAATTTGTTGGTCATTTCTGGAGAACATTGTGGAAAGAGTTGGGGATAGAGCTATATTTTAGTTCTGCATATCATCCACAAACAGATGGATAGACTGCAGTGGTGAATAGAAGACTAGGATATTTGTTGAGGAGTTTGGTCACTGAACACCATAGTCAGTGGGATCATATTCTAGCAGAAGCCGAGTTTGCATATAATGGCTCATGGAACAGAAGCATTGGGTAAAGTCCATTTCAAATAGTGTATGGAATGAATCTGAGAGAAGTTTCAGAGTTAAGAGACCTGAAATAGAGTGAGTTTAGAATCACGGGAGCCAAAGATTTCGTTGTAGAGATGCAAGAACTTCACAATCAGATCAAGGAGTAGTTGAAGAAGAGTAGCAGTGAATACAAGCACAGAGCTGATTAACACATGATAAATCTTGAATTTGAAGTTGGGGATCAAGTTCTAGCACATCTAATAAAGGAAAGATTCCCGAGGGGAACATATAATAAGATGAAATTGAAAAAGATAGGACCATGTAAAATCTTGAGGAGATATGGCGAGAATGCTTATGAGTTAGAGTTTCCAGAAGATGTGGGTATATCACTCATATTCAACATTGTAGACCTGTATCTTTACAGGGAGGAAGAAACCGAAAGAGATGAATATCAAAGAAAGATCCAGTGGGAGAAACAAATGCCTATAGTAGAGAAGCCATAGATGGAAAATATAATAGATCGACGAATTGGTAAGAAGACCAGAAGGAAGACGTATTTTGAATACTTGGTGAAATGTAAAGGAAGACCAACAGAAAATGCCATCTGGGTTAATGAAGTAGATATCCAGAAGCATGGAATATCGGTGTAGGAGCTCATGGATAGGAATCCATGATTTTTTCAGCTAAGGGAGTATGATGTAGGAGCATTGCCAGCAAAGCACAAGCATTGAAGATAACTGGGTGAATTAGCACACATTTTAAAATATTTTGAATTTCAATGATCAATGTATTAATGTGAAATCTGACAAATATTTTTGAGTTATGAACATCTTTAATGATCATAGTCTGAACCATCACGAAATATTGATGGGGGAATGTATTTTGTTTTATGAATTCGATCGCAGTACAGATTTGGAGCTTACACTCTCATCTGTCTGACTCGATATTTATTGCAATAAGTGTTAAGTACTTGATAGCATTTAATTCCATTAATATATCATAGAGTAGTTGGAGGGAAGGACTCAAGTGAGTCCCTTTGTATAAATCTTTGTATTATTGCCCAGTAAGGGTTGTTGATAGTTGTTGTAGTGGTTGAATCTCATGTGTAGATTTCCATTGTAAGCCAAGAGCCGGGGGATACAGAGAAACATTGTGTGAATGTATGCAAGTTCCATTTGAATGAATATAATAGAGATATATTGTCCCAAATGTGTATTGTTATCTGTCTATCTGAATGAATGGTAGAGATCCTGTTATTTTTTAGTTCTCGATTATTTTTTTTCTTAATTCCATGACTGCATTTACTTTGTTAAATGTATGAGTCATTGTGAGGAATATATAAGTTTCAATCATTTATCTTCAGTGAGAAAGTGAAAGGTGTGCATAGCATCCACAAGGAGTGTGTTACTGAGTCTATTTCAGACTCGAAAGCTTGGAAGAGATAGTGAAACTTATATGTATGCAAGGAGTGCATAAACATATGCAAGGAGTGCATGACAAATTTTTCAGACTTGAAAGCTCAGGAAGAATAGTGTTATTTAAGTCATGGGGGGTAAAAGCGGTTGGAGAACATTCAAAAGGAGAGCAAATCCATCCACGAGGAGGAGCTGAGTGGTGGATGCAAGTCTATTGCAAGGCATGCATAGATCAGGAATTCGACTAAGTGTCGAAGAGATTGTTTAGAGGAACAAATCGAAAAGGGGAAGCTCAGGAGGAAGAGAGACATAGTTGTTCAAGGAAAGAAGTCCCTAGAGTCTTCACTGAGAGCCAATGAACAAGATATTTTTTCTTGGAAGAAGGCGAACAATTCTAGACCGGTGGATCTGGAGAAGCTACATGGAAGATAGACGTGGAGTGTTTCGGTCCCTCGAAGTTGGGTAAGTTCGAGGACTTGATGAAGGTAGAATTTATGAAGTCTGAAGTCACGATTCAATCCTAATTGTTGATTGCAGGAGATCATGTGGAAACGGATTAAGGGGTTCGAGAATCAAAATATCATAGGTTGTAGGTAGAAGGCCTAGAACTTCACAAAGTTGCGAATTCTGAGCCATAGTGGGGCCAACAAATTCAAGGATATGTGTGGCAGGAGTTCGGAACCTCGAAAAAGAGCATTTCAGGAAAGGTTGAGGGAAGGATTCAGGATATCCCTGAAGTCAAAACCGCGAAGAGGTAAACCCATGGTCATAACCGTGGTCGCTCGTGGAAGAAACCTATGTGTGTGTGTAAAGAAATTTTGGGTACCCGCAAGGACCTAAGGATTCGTTCTGACTCAGTGAATTCAACGATCCAAGACCTGGAGGTCGAGCATCCCTTTGGAGGGGAAGAGGGGGTCTGTGCCACATGGGGACCTTTTAATTCTCACTCTATCTTCCGAAACTGCATATTTCAAGTTGGAATCCCAATATTTATTGTTTTGAGACAACACCTTCTTGATGATATTAATAAGGTTCTTATTGGACAATTCAACCAAGCCATTTCCTCGTGGAGAATAGGTAGTGGAATGTCTGAGATCTATGTTGTAATTTTGAAAAAACTATGGTAGTTTGGTAGATTTGAAATCCTAGGAATTGTCAATTATAATATTCTCAGGGAATCCAAACTTTGCTAGAATGTTCTCCTCAAGGAACTTTATGATGATTGAATTAGTTGCTACCCTAGTGGGGATTTCCTCCACCAACTTGGTGAAATAATTTTGGATTTCATGATCCATTTTTGTTTCCCACTTGAATTTGGGTATACTTCACCCATGAAATCTAATCCCCATTTTTGAAAGGTTTCTTCTATTTTGATAGGCATGAGTGGGAGAGGTTGTAAATTCTTGTTTCTTGCAAAACATATGACATTCTACATAGGCTCTAACCATTCAGTTCACATCAGAGAATAATGAGGGAGAGTAGTAGCCTGCTATGAGGATTTTATATGCAATATACCTCCATGCATGATGAACTCCACATATCCCTTTATGAAACTCATTAACAATCTCCTTAGTGTTTTCTTCAGTGAGGTATTTCAACAATATGCCCACTAGTCCTTCTAGAAATGTTTCTTTCCCATAATATAGTACTTTACAAATTTAATATTGATGGACCTAGCATTAGCTTTGTCCCACGATGGTGAGAAAATTAGGTTATGACAGTATAAAATCACATCTTTGTACCAATTTGATTCAATGAAATTAGGGCTCACCTCAGAATATGGTCCTTGTGTTTCGTTCTCTCCTTTCTCTGTTGTCATGATGTTTGTTTTCATAATATTTAAATCAATGGTTTGGTAATTTGATTTAGCCATGATTTTATCCATACCTTGTCCTTTTACCAACTTTGTGGGTTTTATCCCCAAATCATACTCTTGTATTTTAGCAATCCATTTTCCTCTTCTACCCTCACTATCAGGTTGTGTGAGAATGTCTTTAATAATATTTTTAGGTACATAAGAAAACGTTTTTGGAATGCAATATATAATTTTTGAAGGATTTTAATGATTTAACTAGGGAATATGCTTGCTTCTCCAACTTACTATATTTTTAATATGCATCTCTCAAAGATCTATTTAAGAAGGCTATAACTTGCTCCTGATTTTCATCATTTTTCTGCAACATGACAACAACTATAGTATGCTATAAAGAAAAATAAAACATGAAGAAGTATTTTTCATAATTTGGGCTAACTAAAACTTGATATTCTCCTAATGCTTATTTGATTATTTGAAAATATTATCTAGCCTCAAGAGTCCACTTTAGTTCATGATTTTTATTTAACATGTTAGTGATATGCCTAACCATCTCAGCAAAATTTGGGACACATCTTCTTAGGAAGTTGATTTTACCCAAGAAAGATTGTATCTCTTTTCTATTTCTTGGTATAGTAATATTTTTTATTTATTCTACTCTCTCTAGGTATATTTTTACTCCTTTTGACACTATATGTCCCAAGAGATTTCCCTCAATCATGGAAAAATAATACTTCATTCGGTTCAAGGATAGAACAAATTTCGTACACTTCACAAAAGTATACCTTAATTGCTTAATGTGGTCTTCATATATATTGGAGGAGATAGTCATATCATCTAGATATATGACAATGAATCTATCCTTCTCTCCCACAAAGACTATATCCATAGCTTGTTGGAATGTGGCTCCTGGATTCCTCATACCAAAGAGAAATTTATTATACATGAAAGTTCCCCATGGGGTTGTGAAGGGTGAGTTTTCCTTACCATCAAGATGTATTTCTACCTGATTATTTCCTGAGAAACCATCCGTCATGGAAATCTTGTTTTCTCCCACAAATTTATGAAGTATACGATCCATCTTGGGTAAAGGATAATTTTCTTTTAGTGAGCATTTATTTATGTTTCTGAAGTCCACATAAATCCTTATCTATCCACTCTTCTTCCTAACCGGGACAAGATTTTCCACCCATTCAAAACATCTAAGGGAAATGATGATTTGACCATCAAGTAAGTTCCTCACCTCCTTCTTAATTGTTGGTAGAAAGAGGGGGTTAACTTTCCTTAAATTCTTCCTAATAGGATTAGTACTAGGTTTGAGTGGTATCCTATGTTGTATGATGTTGGTATCATAGGTATTTAGGGGTTAATATTTCCAAGGAAATAAATCCATATATTCTTTGAACAATTGAAAGTATTTTTCCTTGTGCTTAGGGGGAATTTATTTTGACAACTTTATGAATTTTGTCTCATGTTCTATCCCAATGTTTCATTCTTCAACATTTTCATAATTGGATAAGACAATAGAATTTATGGGCACATCGTTCCTATCAAAAATCTTCTTCAAGGGAACCAATCCCTTAGGAATAAAGTTATTTTTTACATGGAGTACTTTCTACCCAACCATGTATTCACTAAACTTAGAGGTCATTTGCATCTATATTTTAGTTGTGGGTTCATTATTATGTGCATCATCTCAATCAAAATGGGTGTTATAAAACTCATCTATGACCTCCATGAATACTTTGATCTATTGATTATCTTCAAGCACTTTCCAATATTTTATATTATCAAGGATGGAAGGAATATATTGTTTTATTACTGAGAGGGGGGGTTAATCAGTAATATAGATTTTTAATCCTTTTAACCACATTATGCAAGTGTTATTTATATTTATGATCAATATAGAATTATCATCCAATAAGTGTAGAGTAAATAAACCATGAACAAATGAACAATCATACACATACACAGTACACCAATATTTTACGTGGAAACCCAATGTGGGATAAAACCACAAAATGATTTTTCTTATATGTCTTTAAGAATTACATTCATTGGAACCACCAACTTCCTTTGTTCTCCAACTACAAATGGAAGGAGGCTCTGACCCCCTATATTTCCAGGCTACAACCTGAGGGAAGATATAACTCCCCAATTATCTAGCTACAACCAGAAGGAGGATACAACCCCCTATATTCTCCGAATGCAACCGGAAGTTGGATACAACCACCTATCCTTGCCCCATATTTACACCCTCAAATATAAGCGGAAAATGAAGAAACCACTGCCACACTTTCATTGTGAGATATACCACAATAAACCTATACCAACCTGTACCACTGACATGTAGCCAACCTATACCACTTCCTTGTAATCAACCTGTACCTGAACTGAGATTGTACCAATCAAAACCAACATATACACGACCTATCTATTCTGCAGTGAACATATGTACACTCCCTATATATATTGCAGCTCGCATATGTATGCCGCCTATCTGTATTGTAGCTTGTGTATCCCTTCTGAAAACTAGGGTTTTCTCTCTCTGAAGACTCTGATCCTCTTCATCCTTTGTCACATCAACCTGCAACATGTCACTGTGTCTAGATTGTAACTATTGTTGATTAAGGTTGGTTGTCATTGATGTCAATCCTTGAAGAAAGCCCCATAGCAGAAAGGTTTGGGTAATGGAACCAATATTTTTTGATGTAAATATGACTCATTATTGTTTTGTCACGGTTGATAAGAAGTAAATATGGATGAACTCCAATGTGGTCCGCTTATGGTGAAAGCCCTCACGGGAAGATGCTTTGTGGAGT
>SNQJ01S0037733.1:64372-82983 GCA_010110895.2 Picea sitchensis
TAGGAGCCTCCTTCCAATTACAGTTGGAAAACAAAGGAATTTGGTGCTTCCAATGAATGTAATTCTTCAAGACATATAAGAAAAAGCATTATGTGGTTTTCTCCCGATTTGGGTTTCCACGCAAAACACTGGTGTACTGTGTATATGTGTGATTGTTTATTTCTTACTACTCATTATTGGATAATAATTCTACATTGATATAACATTTGAAGAAAAAAATTTATAATTACGCTATTACTGATTCACCCCCCCCTCTCAGTAATCCAACAACTATGCCCTGTGCATATATCCTCATACATATACTTTGACCAAATGCATCTATATCTCTCTAGTCATGTGCCATACAAGTGTGCATAATCATGAACAAGTATAGTAACCCTCACATGAACTAGAAATCAAACCCTTTCTGATATACAACCTCTCAATACATCAACCACTTAAAAAATATAATATCTCAACCATGTACCACAAAAAAAAAACGTTAACCATATTCCAAGAAATGCAAGATGTGCCTCAACTCTGACAAGATCTATCAATGATAAATATTGATTATACCAACACTGTATTTATGTAGATCTGATTTATACATAAAGTCCCATGCAACCACTAATCTCTCTAGGGAAAATTCTCAAACCCCCATAACCATTTCTCATTTATACAACAAAATCCAACTACTCATAGAAATAAGAGATACCTTTTGAACCAATAGATAGATATGATGTACCTCCTCATTGTAGACCTTCCTGGGAGCTTTCTTTCAAACTCTAGAGACCCAACATCTTCATATTCTCATGTTTTTAAGCTTTACCTTCATGTAAGTGCCCTATTATACTGTCATATCACGTACATATGCGCCTTGCTCCAATGTAGCCCACATACACCTAAAAAACTAGGGTTTTTTTAGTATTTTTTGTAATTTCAAAACTTTCGCTGTCAACCCTTTGTTCTAACTTAGACTTGTGCAAATTTAGATATATCAATGAGTACCTTAAATAAACCTTACACAATAATAGATATTCAATGTTGTCAATAGGTTCTAATAGGAGAGCCTTGGTCTCTTATTTATACTTCCATGTAGCTTCCTCAAGGGGTTACATTCTAACCAACTTAACCCAATTTCCTTATTTTAGGGCTAACCCACTTCTAACCACTTGTCCACTTCTAACCCACTTTGATGCAAATAGTAAATTCTCCACTTCTAGTTGAAACTAATTTATTTTTAATTATTTTCTTATTGCAACAACTTAAACCATGACTAACTCCAAGCTTCACTCGCTTGACTAGTCAACTTCTTCTAGGAGCTTCCAGAATAATTTTGACTTCTTTGACCTTCTATATAACTCATGAGGATTCTCCAACTTCACAAGGCCATAAATATCTAACTATGAAGAGTTATCTGGAGTTACACATATCATCGGAAATGGAATGACATGTACTATCCATCTATAATAGTATTACTGGAAAATATATTAAAATTTATACCATTATACATCAATAAAACATAAGTCCTTTAACCATGTTGTTGGAGCTACCATATTTTTCTACCAGACTTTATTCAAGGTTTGACATCAATGAAAACCAACCCAATTAATAAAAAATATCCCCATTTGTCATTGATGGCAACACTCTGATGCAATACTCTGAAGTCATATTGCTTACGCTCCCCCTGTGACCATTTCTCCCCCTGGAAGCGTGCCTCTGTGTTCTCTCTCCAAGAATCTAAGTCTCTATCATGCATCTGATGAATCTCTCCCCCTTTTACATCGATGGAAAAGGTAACTTCCCATCCGAGGCTACTCCCCCTAACTGAACTATCCTTGGGGATACTCCCCCTGACTGAACTCTTCCTGAACTTGTTCCCCCAACCTGAATTGTCCTCTGTATGGTGCTTCCTCATGTAAACCTAAGACATATAAGATAATCATTCAAAATAATTCATTTTGGAGTAGAAATTACTCTGATTCTATAGTGAATATATTGAAAGGCTTCCCTTGGAAGCGGTTTTGTGAAGATATCTGCAACATGTTCCTTTGTCCCCACATATTAAACTTTGATGTTCTTCTCTGCAATATGTTCCCATTGAAAGTAATACTTGATTGGAATGTGCTTCATCTTGGAGTGCATCACTGGATTCTTTGAGATAATGATAGTGCTTGTATTATCACAATATATAGGAATGGGATCATCATACTCAACCAACATATCTGTCAAAGTTTGTTTCATCCATAGAAATTGTGTACAACATGTTGTTGCTGCAATATACTCTACTTCGGCTGTAGACAATGATATTGATAACTTTTTCTTTCTTATCCAAGATACCAAACACTCACCCAAGTAGAATGTTGCTCCACTAGTGCTTCGTCGTTCATCAATGAAACATGCCCAATTTTCATTTGTGTAGGAAATAAGTGATAGATCCTTTCCTTTTGGATACCATAATCCAAACTCTTTTGTGCGCTTGAGATATCTGAAAATCCTCTTCACTGCTAGAACATGTGATTCCTTTGGTGTTGGTTGAAATTGTGCCACCTGTCTGACTTCCTGCATTACATCAAAGTCAATACATTCAACCTGTGTGTATCCTTCACATACCAATATAGATTTATTCATGGTAACCTATCCATATTCATTCAATTTATTTATGAAGACCCACTTTGTGTCGATCACATTCTTGTACCTTGGTCTTCAAACCAATTCCCAAGTGTCATTTTTCTCTATCTGATCCAATTCTTCATCCATGGATTTTATCCAGAATTCATCCTTGTTGGCCTATTCAAAACTTTTTGGTTCAATTGTTGATAATATTGCTAGATGCATTTTTTCTGGTCAACCAATTCTTCTTCTAGTCTCAACTCTTACATCCTTGTTTCTGATAATGTGATTTGAAGGATGATTCTTCTGTATTCATTTGCTAGGTGTCTTTGAAGAAACTTGCTGAAATTGCTCTTCTACTTCTTTCCGATCCTCTTCATCTTCCCCTTCTACATCTTCTTAATCATTTGATTATTATTTGTAAACATGTTCCACTGATTCCCTTTCTTCTTCCTTTAATTTTCATCCACCCATTTCATCAACTGTTACATTGATGATTTCCACAACTTTGTTGAGTCTTAGATTGTAAAACTTGTATGCTTTCCTTGTACTTGAGTAACCGACAAGTACTCCTTTGTCCACACTAGAGTCAAAATTTCTCATTCTTCCATCTTCCGTTTGATGTATAATTTTCTTCCGAACACTTTGAAGTGCTTCACATTTGTTGGTCTTCCTTTCCATAGCTCGTAGGGGTTTTTATCACTATTGTTTCTGAGAATTACTCTGTTTATAATGTGAACTGTTTTATTCACTACATGTGTCCAAAAAACATCTATCAATTTAGAATCCATTAACATTGTTCGAGCCATTTCATGTACTGTCATGTTCTTTCTTTCAACAATTCCATTATGTTGAGGTGTCCTAGAAATGAAGAATTGTCTTTTTATTCAATGCTTGATGCATAAATCCATAAATTCCTTTGAATTAAACTCTCCTCCATTATCATATCTCAAATATTTGATTTTTGAATCCATTTCATTGTCAACCATTTCCTTGTATACCTTGAATTTTTCAAATGCTTCTGACTTATTCCTGAGAAAACAAATTGCAATCATTCTTGTATAATCATCAATCAATAACATAAAGTATGTATAACCTTTTAAACCCTTTGTTGTAGTTGGTGCAACTAGATCAATATGCACAATTTCCAGTGGTCTTGTCGTTGAGTATTCCTTTTATTTGAACCTAGTATTTGTTTTCTTTCCTTATTGACAATGCTTTCATAATGTGTTGGTTGGTTTCGGGATCTATGGAATTTCTCTGACTGCTTTGTTTTTTCTTACTTTGACGAGGTTATCAAATTTTATGTGACCCATTCTTCTGTGCCATAGCCAAACTTTGTCTTCCTTTCCTATACAACACTTTTCATTTCCAATTTCACTTAATACATATATGTTGCTTGAAGTTCTTGCAGTTGTTGCAATCAATTTTCCTGAACCTGCTTTTATTATCCCGCACTTATGTGAATAGAACACAAGTTTATGACCTTGGTCACACATTTGACTTACACTTATAATATTATGTTTCATATCTTCCACTAGTAGAACATTTTTTTCCTTGGTATTCTTGTTTCCAATTCTGATTGTTCCCTTTCGAATGATTCTAGATGAGCCATCATTTTCGAAGGTGAAAGATACATCTCTTTCCTTTATTAATGTAAGAAACTTGTCTTCATCACCTATCATGTGATTTAAAAAACCACTTTCAACATACCAACCACATTTTTTATGTTTATCCTGTAGAGAGAGTGAACATTATTCATTGTTGAACCAATTATGCTTTCTTATCCATATTCTCTGCTAAGGTTCTTTTCTGTGACTATTGTTATTTTTTTGTGATTCTCTAGGAGGGACTATCATTCTACAATATTTGGTCATGTGTCCAAAGTTGTTGCATTTGTAGCATTCCACTTCAATGCTCAATTATCCAAATCTGTTGTATCTTCTTCTATGTGTTTCACTAGGCCTTAGTGGATAACTATTTTGTTCACGACTTTCAAAGTTGTTTATTTTCTTACTATTATCTCTGCAATTTATAGCTTTATTTCCAAAATTATTACATGCATAACATAAACCAAAAAAAGATAGTTTGATACCTGGGAGTTGAATATCTTCTTCATCCTTCTTCATCCTAAGGCCTTCTTGTTCTAACTTTCACTAATTTTGAAATATGACTCTTCTAGGTGGAGGAGTGTCCTTGTGATCTTCCCTCTAAAACTTATTGTCTCCTCTAATTGTCTCTGCATGGATTCTTGGTTATGTTTATTTATCTGTGGTTTTGGAGCTTGAGCCTCTTTCTATCTAATTGTATCCTATCCCGAACTTGTCATGATGTGGCCTTTGACTGTTGATTATCATCCAAAACCTTTGAATTTTTCTGCATATTCTTTTGTTGAAGGTCTTTTCTCAATCTAACAACCTTTGCTTCCAAATTTCCAATGATCCCGTCTTTTTCTTCCAGATGTTCTTTAATTTCTTCTTTGATTCTTTTTTCTTCTTCTATTTGAAAAATTAATTTGATGATCATATTCTCGAGTTCTTCAGATTTTGAATTATGAATGTCTTCTTTCTTGTCCAGTTCTACCTGAAGTTTCTTTTTTTTCTTCTTTTCTCTTTTTATAACTTATATAACACTCAACAATTCTTCTCTATAGTCAACTTATGCTTCTTCATACTCTTCTTTGGTGTCTTATTTATCAGAGTCTTTTGTTGACATGAATAGAAGTGTTTCTATCTCACTTTTAGTGACTTCATCTTCATTTGATGAGGAGCAGTCTTCTTTGGTGCAAAAACCTTTCTTGAAGACATTCTTTTTGGTTCTTTTTCCTTTATAAGTTTGTTTGTTGTTTGAATCATGCTCTTCATTTATTTTATTTTTCTTGTGAGGAAATTTGTTATAAAAGTGACCAATACCATTAGAGTTGAAACAAATCAATGGATCTTACCTTTATATCTTCCGTCGTTTCCCTTTTTCAATCTTCTGACAAAGTTGGCCACTTATTCATCGTCTTCCAAGATGTCACTGTTGTTGCTATATTCTTTTTATTTTCTCTTTCCATTTTTATTTAACCTTTTGGATGCTTTGAATGTTGCTTCTTTTATACCTGAATTTTACTATTCAGCTCTCATTTCATAGGCTGTGAATATTCAATGTAGTTCATCCATGCTTAATGAGTCTAGATCTGTTCTTTCTTCTAGTGTTAAGATCTTCGGATCAAATCTCATTGGAAGAGATCTTAGTACCTTTCGAAAAATTACAGATTCATTAACTTCTTCTCCTAATCCTATGATTGCATTCACTATTTCATGAAATCATATGAAGTAATCTATACTATTCTCATCTTCCTTAATCTTTAGATGTTTGAATTGACCTCTGTAAGTTAGAAGCTTTGCTTCTTTGACTTTTGAATATCCTTCATAAATATTTTGATTTTTTTCTCAAATCTCTTTAGTGGAGCTATAATGTATAACTTTGGTATATACTGAATCAAAAATACCATTCAGAAGTGCATTTGTGGATTTTGAATTATTTAGAATGAGTTTATTTCCATTGTCATTTGTTGGAGGAACTATTGGTTCTTTGTATCCATCTACAACTAATTGCCAAACTTCAAATCCTTGTGCTTGTAGATATGTTTTCATCCTTCTGCTCCATAATGCATAGTTATGTCCATCAAACTGTGGTATTCCATTTTTATACATATTGTTTCTCTCCATGATCTACCTTTCAATGGTTAAACTAATTATGAAGGAACCTTCTTTGATACCAATTGTTGGATTACTGAGAGGGGGGTGAATCAATAATAGAGATTTTTAATATTTTTAACCACAATATGCAAGTGATATTTATATTTATGATCAATATAGCATTATCATCCAATAAGTGAAAGTAAATAAACCATGAACAAATGAACAATCATACACATACACAGTACAACAGTATTTTACGTGGAAACCCAATGCAGGAGAAAACCACATAATGTTTTTTATTATATGTATTTAAGAGTTACATTCATTGGAAGCATCAAATTCCTTTGTTCTCTAGCTACAACTGGAAGGAGGCTCTTCCCCCTATATTTTTAGGCTACAGTCTCAGGGAAGCTACAACTCCCAAATTCTCTGGCTACAACCAAAAGGAGGCTATAACCATCTATGTTCTTTGGCTACAACCGAAAGGTGGAGACAAACACCTATATGTGCCCCATCCTACCACCCTCAAATATAAGTGTCAAATGAAGAAACCATTTCCACACTGTCACTATGAGATATACCATTGTAAACATGTACCAACTTGTATGAGTGATCTGTAGCCAACTTGTACCACTACCTTGTAATCAACCTGTACCTCAATTGAGCATGTACCAATAAGAACTGACATATACATGACCTATCTATTATGTAGCATGTGTATGTACATGCCCTATCTATATTGTAGCCTAAATATGTACACCTCCTATATGTACTGCAACCTACGTATGCCTTCTGAAAACTAAGGTTTTCTCTCTCTAAAGACTCTGACCCTCTTCAGCCTATGCCACATCAAAATGAAACTTGTCACTGTGTCCAGACTACAACTTTTCCCTGTGCATATATCCTCATACATATCGTTTGACCAAATGCATCTATATCTCTCTAGTCACGTGCCATACGCGTGTGTATAATCATGAACATGTATAATAACCCTCACATGAACTAGACATCAAATCCTTTCTGATATACCACCTCTAAATACATCAACCACTTCACAAATATAATCTCTCAACCATGTACCACAAAAAAAAACCTTAACCATATGCCAAAAAATACAAGATGTGCCTCAACTCTAACAAGATGCATCAATGATAAATATTGATTATACCAGCATTGTATTTCTATAGATCTGACTTATACATAAAGTCCCATGCAGCCACTAATATCTCTAGCTAAAATCCTCAAACCCCCATAAACATTTCTCATGTATACAACAAAATCCAACTACTCATAGAAATAAGACATACCTTTTGAACCAATAGATAGATATGATGTTCCTGATCACGATAGACCTTCCTAAGAGCTTTCTTTCAAACTCTAGAGACATGTCATCTTCACATTCTAAAGTTTTTTTGATTTACCCTCATGTGCACACCCTATTAAACTGTTATCCCACATACATATGCACCATGATCCACTGTATCCTGCGTACACCTCAAAAACAAGGTTTTTTTTTTAGTATTTTCTGTAATTCCGAAATTTTCACCGTCAACCCTTCGTGCTACCTCAGACTTGCACAACTTCATATATATCAATGAGTACCTACAATAAACCTTACACAATAATAGATATTCAATGTGATCAATAGGTGCTAATAGGATAGCCTTTATCTCTTATTTATACTTCCATGTAGCTTCCTCGAGGTCTTACTTTCTAACCAATTCAACCGAATTTCCTTCTTTTAGGGATAACCCACTTCTAACCCACTTTGCTACAAATAGTAAATTCTCCACTTCTAGTTGAAACTAATTTATTTTTAATTATTTTCTTATTGCAACAACTTAACCTATGATTAACTCCAAGCTTCACTCGCTTGACTAGTCAACTTCTTCTAGGAGCTTCTAGAATAATTTTGACTTCTTTGACCTTCTAGATAACTCATGAGGGTTGTCCATCTTCACAAGGCCATAACTCTCTAACCGTGAGGAGTTATGTGGTTTTCCACATATCACCGGAAATGGAATGACATGTACTATCCATCTAGAATAGTATTACCTATGAATATATTAAACTTCATACCATTATACAACAATCAAAATGAATTCCTTTAACCATATTGTTGGGGCTACCATAATTTTATATCGAACTTGCGTCAAGGGTTGAATTCAATGAAAACCAACCCAATTAATCAAAATATACCTTATGTCATTCTCATATCTCGTCTAGGGAATGGAAGGTGTTTTGAAGGTACTAGATACTATAGTTAATGAATCAAGTTGTTGGTTAAATTGTCTCGAGACATTAGTGATATTAAAATATTTATAAAAAATATCAATTAGGTCCCATACTTGATTTTTGTATGCTCTCATCCTAGGATGCCTTTTCTGATAACCAGCTTTGATTTGTTCAATCACAAGTTATAAGTATCCAAAGGAAACTAACTCATTGATATGCATCTTCATTCTTTCCTCCAAAACAAGAATTAGAGCTTCATACTCAACTACATTTTTAGTAGCCTCAAACTCCAATTTGTAGGACAAATGGATTTTTTTTTTTTAGGGAAAATGAGGAATACTCCATCTCCCACTCCTTCCTTTGAATATGATCCATAAAAATACATCTTCCATTTACTTTGGTTTCTTGGGAAAAGATCATAGTAGGATCTATATGAGTCAAGGCTTCTTTGTATTCTTCATTTACTATAAGGATGAAAAAGTCCAGATCTTCATCAGAAACATATATGAGGTGATTTATAGAGTTGTTTTGGTCTTTGACCACATAAGTAAATGTTTTTCTCTGTATAACATCCTATTTTCTCCTCCAAAGACTGGTACACTAGAATAGGTCATGTCCATTTGCATTGTTCCCCCTAGATTTCTTTCCCATGTCCTAGATAGCAGCATCCCATAATTTACATGCACATCAACTACCAACACATCCATCATAATGCTCTTGACAGGAAACTGAACCAAAGTAACTGCCATGTCTTTGATCAACCCATCACATTTCACATTTCTGGCATCAGAAGAATATAGGTCATGGTAAGGCCTGGTTATTTCTCACACCAACTTATCCATTACTAATTTTGGCATAAGATTATGAGATGCTCTAGAATCAAGCATGCAATTGTGCATCATCTTGTCATGGATATTTAGGGTCACATAAAAAGGTTGCAACTAACTCTTCTTTATCATCTATGTGAGGGAAAAAAACTACAGTGGGAGACTCATTTTGTAAATTCACAACATCAGGAGGACTTGTTGAGCTCTTCCCCTGTATGAATTTTTCAATCTACTTGTGGTATGATGGATTTTTACCTAGTTCGTCCAGTGGGACAAGGATCTCAATTTTGGAAATATCTTTCTTAATATTGAAGGGTAGAATCGATTCCTCAAGTTCATTTACCTCTTTCTTTGTTTTCAGAGTTTCACCAGATTCTTTATTCTTGATAATATTTTTTAATTCTTTGACTTTATTCTTAGAAAGACTTGGGTTAAGCTTCATAGGTTAAGGCTAGTTGTCTTGATTAACAACTTTATGTCTAGGTCTCAGATCATATTTTATGTGCATCTGATCTTGTAAAGTATCAAAAAACATATTGTACTGGGTAGAGGATGATACTTCTTCGTTAGATCTAATTTTGGGTATTTTATTCATGATGTTGAGGGATTATTCATAATAATTTTGAGTTATATTCATGGTATTACTTCCCTCTTGAAATAAATGTATATCTACTAGGTTATCAACATATCCTTCATATGTTTCTTCTGCCACTATGTTATTTTGATCATTAGTTATTACAAGAGCCTAAATGGGATTCTCGTCATTTCTTATTTCTCTCCTCATGTGTTGAGGATTGAAAGGCCTCCTGAACTAATTAAGGCCCCTCACCCCTCTTTCTTGAGGAACTTTGTTGGCATTGTGATTTTCCATCTCAAATCTAGACATTTTATTTTTCATATTTCTTATCAATCTAGACATTTCATCCATTCGAGCTTTATGAGGATCTTTGGCTAGATTTGAAGGATCACAATATTATTTAATTTTATTCTTGTCTTCTTGATCATACTTTTTCTTCATATTTTCTAATGCAATAATATTTCCCTCAATATCTATTTCATCATCCTACATTATCAACAAACTAGGATCTCTTCTTTCTCTTAATGCCATGGAAAAAGTTTGCATAAAAATCCCCAACATATGTGACCTTGGTTATTTATTGCATAGGCTTTATATCTCTTGGAATATTGTTGTATATCTTGTAAACCTTTTGTTAAAATCAACAACATACTCATTTTTATTTCTTCTTGAGGGAGCCAAACTCAATAAGGTAATATAAGTTGTCCCTCTTTTCTCCCTACTGCCTCATAAATGTAGACTCAAGAGCCTACCAACTATAAATGGAGGCCAAAGGAATTTATTTGAACCATTTGGGAACATCTCCTTATAGGGTTTGGAGACAAAACCTAATGAAGACACCATCATGCTCCACAAATAGATTACCAGTGAAATCCTGGAAGGATGCGAGGTGTTCTTTAGTAGATAGGGATGGTTCACCATTGTACTTGGGTAACAACTTCAAGTGAGTTTTAGAAAGTTCATGGACGTGAGAAGGAAAATTTAAAGGGCCAAATATAGCCATGACCCAAGGGTTTAAATGTGGTGGGGGATGTTGATTTCCCTTGTCTCTCCCTCCTCCTAAATTGTCCATAAGATTCTGCAGGATACGGTTATGGGATTTGACAAATGGAGGGTTCATAGGGTTTTTCAGAAAGGGATTAAAGGAACATATCACTTATTGACAGAATCCTAAAGGTGAATTACGTAGATATATTAAAGGTTCAGGAGGTAGTTTGGAAACAAAAGTGGAATCAACAGGCACATCAACTAGCTCCAAATATTTTCTTCCTACATGAACAACAAAACGAGAAGTTTCCAAATTAGGGATACCTGGAGGAGAATATATTTTACATTTTTTGAGATTTCTCCAGGTCAGAAGCTTCTTGGGGTTTGATTATACTAGAGTATGGTAAGGATATGGGTTTCTTATGTTATATCTTCTATTATATGCCATATATTCTTTCTGTGGAGTTGTCATGTGAAATAACTAACAACCAAGTGTTTGAAATGTGTTCACCTTTGAGTATCAAAACTTACAATGTTGTATCCCCAGGGAAATATGTCTTCAATTTTTCTTCCCCGGAAACAAAACCATTTAATTTATAATACCTCGAGATGTTCTAGGCTGTAAATGGAACTATTCCAAGGCACCACAAGGTATAATACCTAAAGAAAGTCTTAAATCCATGCTACTTAACCAGAAAAAGTATGCAAAAATTTGGGTACGTTTTTCTCTATCTCTTATAAAATCTCTCATCCCTAAAAAAATACTAGAACTAATACCAAGAAATTCAATGCAAAGAGGCATGCGTCCTTGAGTTCTTCAAACAATTTGATTTTACTTGGGAAGGGGTGGATTCAAAAGAAATACAAAATAGACACGTGACACAGCTTTAAGGTGAATCTCATAGCCTATGGAAAGAATAATGCACTTCACAATTAATAATTTAGTAGTTCTAACAGCTATAACACATCATTAAATCATGCATCAAACAATAAAAAATTCCATACATTTGAATCCATGGGGGTACCCTTTGCACATCATTAAATACAGGAAAAAATGACATGAAGTAGTCATGCATTCAGAGGAAATCACTTTGGTATAATAAGCTAAACAACATGCACTACCACTGTACATGTCATAAAAAATCCTACTAGATATTTTATTAAGGGGGATCTGGTACAAGAAGCCACAAAATGAGAGGGATGGATTTTACAAGAGCACATACATAGAAAACGAAGCATAGACTAAAGCATAACACATGTGATGAATATCTTGCAGAATTCATCCTTGATATTTGGTCTGTCTATGAGGGTATCTTTGATCAAACATCTTGGGTATAAGATACTCTTAAATTCCCCAAAGTGTCAACCCTAAAAAGGATCTTCTACTACTGATTTATAGTTTCTTTTTATCGAGGGAAAATCACCTACTTGGAGCAATATTTCTTCTTGAAATTTGATAACGGCTAGTCAGAATCTTGATATTGTGTATGGTTTTCTAACTGTTCACAACTTTCCAACTGATTTTACAATATTTTACTGGGAATAAACCAATTTATACCTCCAGAAGATCCTTTCTAATATTGTTTTTGGGTGTGTTCTCCTTGTATAATTGAGACTTTTCTTGAGTCCTTCTAGGTGGCTCAATTTATTCCCATCATTGCATCATGAGCCTTTTACCTCATCTGCTAAGAGGATATGGTAAACATTTCCTTCCAGATGATAGTGCTCAACAACACAGTGTACAATGGACTAGTCCAAAACTTCTTGATCCAGGTGGTATCGGTGGCCACCCACCTTTTCCAACTAGCTCAAAACAGTTTTCTCGCAATTTTGGTAGTTTACTATTAGTACCATTTTTTAACTTCCAGGACCATTTTGAGGGCCTAAATGAAGGTTTTTTGGGATCTAGCTTATAAATGATATCTAAAGGCTCTGATTGAGCCCTATAAATGAATCTCTTTGATGATACCTTTCTAAAGAGCTATCGTGCACCCCAAACTAAGATCGTATGGTAAAGTTACGCCCATGGGAAGTTGATACACCAAACTACCCAAAACGGGGTCCAAAAAACTGTTGGATTTTCATCTTCCGGGGTTAGGGTTTTGGATTTTATTTATGATAAAAAGGCCTTTGGAGCCTCATTGTAAAATCATCTTCTCATGGATGTGAGTATCTATTATAACCCTAATTTGCACCAAACATGCTTATCTGGCATCAGGCCATCTCAGATTCCTTCTTTGCCACAACATTGTTGAACAACTCTTCTGAAAAAAACTTTTTATAAAGGCCCACATGCCCTGCTCTATCACTACATGCATGTACACACTCGCTGACCCAAAATAGCTCGTTTGTACCTACAAAAACACAAAAAAGGGAAAGTTTCCGACGGAACACACAGCTTTGGGTGAGTTAACTAAACCTTCTGGCCATGCATGGCCGAGGGTTCATCCAAATACCTAGCTTATTCTAGCCTATAAAATAAGGGTTAGGGGTCCCATTTGGAGGGGGAGAATCATAGTAAAGAAACTCTACTCGATTGCACATTCCCTTTGTCCCAACCCTTTAGCCATCCTTGTGCAAAGAGAAATATAGAGCAAAGAAGTTGGAGGACAGTTGAAGAGGAGCCCAGGACCAGGTTCGTGGAGCAGTGGTTGGCTTCATCATTGTAAGTTGATTTGTTGAAGTTAATAATAAAGAGATACTTTTCATGTCCCACCATATGAGGTTTTCATGGTTTATTGCACATATGTTGATTGAATCTCTAACTTGTTAATCTATATATCAAATGCATGTGGAGTTCTTTGTTTGTCTTGTGTGAATGCAGGTCAACCTTGGGAGGAGAGTTGCAGTCAAAGAGCGATCAAGCATAAAGAAGGATCGACATCAAATGCTCGAAATAAGGTATGCTCACTTGATCTTATTAACTATGTATTTTCTTAAGAATAATGGGTGTTTGCACCCAATTCGTCACTTAGTGAGAAAATAAAGGGTGCTTACATGCCCAGTTGGGTCTTGCTAAGCATGACAGCTGTAGAGGAAAGAGTTAGAAAAACAAAAAAAAAACTATAAGCAAGAATTAAATTAAAACAAACTAAAACTACAAGCATATGGATAAAGAAATAAAAGACACAACAAGACCAATATCACCAATGTTTTTAGGCCGATCAATTGATGAAATCAAAGAACAATGAAGAAAGGGGACTATGAGTCCCTTCTTTCTCCAATGGAAGGTTCTTGAGGCCCTCACAAACTTGCTCTCCTTACAATAAGAAAATGAGAATGATGGTGAAAGAACTTCTAGCACATCCACTCAATGTAGAGGTGGATAGCTCAATGAAATGGTGCCAATGTGTTATTGTCAAGGAGTGAGTCCTTAAAACAATCTAGGCAGCATAACCTTACATGAAATTCCTTGAGAAAATGATGTTTCTTCATGGCCTTTTATAGCATTGCATTGGGTGATTATGTAACTCCTTTGAGGTGTGAAAAGGGGCTCTTTAGGGATTAATTAGGTCTTTGACCAGCCTACCATGCGGATTCATCTCAGATTTGGGAGTCAAATTGGCTTGGGAGCTGATCCATAAGTGGTTGGGAGGCCGACCAATTCCATAAATGCGCCGTTTAGCAGGTGCGCGGGTTTTTGCGCCAACAGTCGTGCATCGTGCGCGCATGTGCGCATTGTACGTTTCTGTTCCGCGCATATGCGTGTGCACCCAACTTCTGTAAAGCGCCCTTTGATTTTTGGTTACTTTGTATAGTTTTTGACCTTTTTGCAATGCTGTGAAATTAATTCAGTGCCATGAATGACTTCATTCTTGTTTGACGATGCTGAGTTCTTGTCACCATGTGCGGACGAAATTTCAGTGATAACAGATGCCCCCTGATGGATGAGGTTAGGAGCATATGTATAGCCGAAATCCATCAATGTTTCTTCTACTGAGAATGGTTTTGTAAAAGAGAGCAAGAGTGGGACCATGTAGATCAATCCGTTGGAGAAGAAAGGAACTGATAGAACCCGACCTTCCATAAGGTGCGTAACAATATACAACTGTGTACAAACGAGGCAGGCATGCCCCATGCTCGTGTTATGTAACTCTGACAAAAGATGATGGAAGTGTTGGTGTAGATAAATGCAACGCCCTCAGGGGCGGTGATGAGAAAGTTAGAAGACAATTATACAAAGGAATATACTCTGAACAATAGGCAATGATCGCGGTAATAAGCAGCGACGATGATGTGGGCATTGATGGCCCTACCAGGTTCAGAGGTTTTTGACAAATGATAAAAAGAACTGTAATAGTCGCAAAGTAAGACCCACCATAACATGAGAAAGTGTTGGCGTCGAATGTTATGGGGGCCAACAACAGTAGGGAGCAATGGTGTTTCATCCTGTGTCGTCTGAGATCTCTCATTAAATGGAGAATGAGAATCAAGATACTGTCACCCTTCTGGAAAAAGTGTGTTGTTGTCGACAAAAGGGGAACGCGACTCCCAGAAGAAAAGGGCTTCATAGAATCTACTGAGGTGGGGAAGTGACAGAGGTACATGGACGAAGTCAAAAAGTGGGAAGACTCAAGACTGCCCTGGGTTGGAGGATGTATGAGATAAAAGTGGCCACAACCGCGTAACAAGGTCGAGTGTCAGAGGGACGACAAGACCAGTGGTAAGTTGTGCCAGAGGCGGGACAAGGTGAACAAATTCAGAGGGTAGAGGCAAGTGACCTAGGTAGTACTCTGAAGATATGGACGATGCCAGAAAGGATAGATGAGAAGCGATGATCCAACCAAGGGTGACATGGGTTGCGTGTGGCCAAAAGGAAGCAAGTCGCCAATGGTGACGACAAAAGAAAATGTAATGATTGGAAATAAAGGCGTTTGTACAATAAATAATGAATAATTTGGGAAAAATGTACAAATACAGAAATGGGTGCCCCAATGTGAAATGAGTTCCCCAGGGAGGGAAACAATTTCTTGGAAAATAGATGAAGGGTGGGGGCCCCATTGGTGAGTTTCTGTATGAGGTAGGTGAAATGAAGATAAGTTCGCAGATGGGAAAACTAATGGTGGATGAAATGGAGGGTTCGTGATCCTGTGGAGGTGCAGGTAAAAGGAATAGAACCATAAAGAGATGATCTGGGAGTCCATATGGGAAGCTAGCAAAATGATGAGAAGGAGTATTTGGTTGATTCGCAACATGATGAAATACTATCGGGACTCCCATCCCTAAAGGGTAATGAAGAACAACATGAGTGTCAAAAGTGCCAAAAGGTGTTATGAATGGGACAACTCATGTGGGTAGGAAAGCTATCGGGTAACAGTACTGAAGATGCAAATGGAGGTAAGAGTACTACAGAGCCGGGAATGGATATCCTAAAGGCCGATATCAGAGGGTGTGACTAGAAATGTAAATGCAATACAGCGGGAGAGACTACATGCCAGTGTTGAGTATATACCTGAAGGAATGATGGTGATAGATGATGATCGAGTACCTGCACACTGAACAACCAAATACCCAAAGTGAACAATATATGAAGAGAATCAAAGTGATGAGCATGTATTAGATAAATGTGACAATGTGCATGCGTACCTAACCATGATGTGGAAAAAAGGCACCCCGGGGGCTCAGGATGAAAAGTGGCCCAGGGACAGCTGTGACGTAGGTGGCGGGATGCTGATCCCGTGGCTGAAGACGGTTTGAAAAATGGACGCCTTGGGCTCTCGGAATGGTGAGTGGAAGTTTGGAAAAAGGCCTATATATAGTTGTAGGGCCCACATTGCCACCTCATTTGTACCTGCTGCTACAGTGACTGGACGAGCAGATTTCAGAGGAGATTTGGAGATTCAGGGAGGATGAGGTAGTCGATCGACGTTCTGCGAGTTTCAGGTTAGTGGTTTGATCATCTTGCATAGAAATAGGCTTTCAATTTTTGGGTAGGGTAGGTACGGGGGGTCGTACAGAGGGTTTGAGGGGATTTTGTATGGGGTGTGGGCCCACATGCGCGGGCAATCCGGTGGAAGGCACGCATAGGTGCACGCCTGTCCACCGAATGCACGCACATGAGTGCACGATAGAAGGAATTTAAGGCGCGCCCGAGGGGCGCGCCTGTGAGGTCGACAGGTGCGCATCAGTGCGCGCCTGTGAGGTGGACAGTCGCGCTCTTGAGCGCGGCTGTAAGTTGGACAGGCATGCTCAGGAGCACGCCTGTGTAGTAAACAGGCACGCTCAGGAGCGCGCCTGTGTAGTAAACAGGCGTGCTCAGGAGCGCGCCTGTGTAGTAAACATGCGCTCTCAGGAGTGCACCTATGTAGTAAACAGGCGCGCATATATGCGCGCCTGTATAGTGAACATGCATGCATATGTGCGCGTCTGTGAGTGAAAAAATTGCGCCTATGAGGCAAGGTTGAAGGGTAAAAAATGAGTCTTTTTGATGCATTTGATGGTTGCATAAGCTGATATAGGACTTTGTGTTGTGTGCAGGTGACCAACAGTGACGATGGTTGTGCGGTGGCGAGAGAGAGACTGGTCCCAGTTGCGAGATGCTGTGGCCAATGCGGGGCCTGTAGTGCGAGCGACTTTAGCAACCTGTGGGTTGCTAAAATTTTTTGAGTGCCCATTGATACGGGCACAGGAGTACTTACTGCAGTTCTTTCTCCAGATGTGGAGTCCGGAGCTGCACTGCTTCCTCGTGCGAGGAGAGCAGATCCCCTTCACTGCGGTGGAGGATGTGTATTTTTTNAGACTCCCTGGCGCATCGTTGCATAGCGACGATGATTGTTCGTGTGTATGGGTCACTTGCGACCCAATGGATTAGTGGTGGCCAACTACTAGTGCTGGAGAGAGTGGTGGTGGGCCATGAGTGGTTCGCATGGGGGCTGACACTACATGCACGGATGATCGTGCAGTTGGACCGGTGTCGGTCCACAGGTACAGGAGAGTTTGCATTTGGCTCGATCCTGGTAGCCTGGTTTTTGGAGAGGGTGTCGATGGTGCGCCCGAGGGTTCTGCTAGAGATGTCAGGGGAACGAGAGCCGCGATTGAGGCAATGGTCTACAGTTTTAGTTCGCCACGGTGGTGGCGAAGGTGGTCATTATTTTTCGGCGCAGGCGGCACAGATATGGCGGTAGATGTCGCAGGTGATACTTCGGTACCCCTATGCTGGGGTGGACTTTCGGGGGGACCCGGACATAGTACTGCCTCCTGGGGAGGTTTTTGACCATCGAGGTATGTTGAGTATTGTTTATGGTTTTGATTTATGTTATCTTTTGAGATATCAGTTCATATGTGATATAGATGCTGATACGATCGTTTGTTTGTTGTTTTGTGCATGTACAGATGTGGCACCTCGCGGGCGTGAGGTGGAGATGCAAAGAGCGCCAGTTCAGAGAGAGACGGAGAGACTGTCGCGTGGAGAGAGACGTCGGCGGGATGAGGCCGTGGGACGACCAGTAGAGCCCGAGAGGGCAGCGAGGAGGCGCCGGTTCGATGACCCTGGTGCGGGGCCATCACACGCTCCTCCGGCGGCAGCCGGAGTTGATTTTGATGATATACACCATCGTTTGGAGATGGTGTTACAGGACATGCCTGAGGTCATGTGGATACGCATCCAGGACGAGGGGTTCCTGGAGCAGTGTATAGGAGTACCGCCACCATGGCGGAGTATAGTGCGACGAGCATCTGTGCTGGCCGCTATGACTAGTGGATGCC
>SNQJ01S0037733.1:90939-111971 GCA_010110895.2 Picea sitchensis
GATGCTTTTATATCGAATGTATATATGATGAAGGGTGATGCTTTTATATCGACTAGAACACATGACTAAATTAAACCAAGAACTTCTGAGAAGGGCAAAGAAGCCGAACTCCCATCTCTTCCTTTACAGATTGAGAAGACTTTGGGTGAAACAATGACACGCATCCCAAAAGGCACGTTCAAAAATGATTCTTACAACCCAAATGCAAGGGCTGCCCAGAACTATTTTGTGGTGGAGGATTTGTCTCAAACCCCTTGTGCGATGTATGCTTTGGAGGTCCTCCAAAGCTACCCTTCCCAGAGGAAAGATTTGTTAATCGCTTCAGGATCTACTGAGACTTGTAATCTGGGTATCATCATGTTAGATACAACTGACTTAAAACCTCATCTTCCTTACCATGTATTGTTTCAGATAGTAGTGTCTCACCCCACGAAAAATTTTACTCTAAATATTTTCCGCACGGTGGTTGATGAGGGCACCTCGACAAGCGTTATGTCGTTGGCATGTTGGAAGGCCATTGGCCAACCCGTTTTTTCTCCATCGCCTACTCTTCTCACTCCTTTCGATGTTTGTTTGTTCTGACCACATGGTATCATTCCCTCTTTCCCCATGCAGTTAGGAGGGAAGACCATGTGCTTCGAGGTAGAAGTAGTTGACGCGTCCCTCGACTACAATCTCTTGTTAGGAAGGAGTTGGACTTATGCCATGCAAGCAGTGGTTTCTACAGCTTTCTGGGTCATGTTGTTTTCACACAAGGATCGGATTGTGACCGTTGATTAATTATCTTTCTCCAAACCTGACCCTTCATTGGGGGTGTCCGCGATCCCAATTATTGATAATCCTCAACCATGCATAGTCAACATAGGGGTTGGTTTGTGCCCATCTTTGATGGGTACCTTCGATTACCCACCCCCTCAAGGCGATGTCAAGTTCATATCCGACCACCATAAGGTTGAGATTTTCCAAGTTTCGTCATTTCACACGAATTACTTCACCGATCCGTGGATACTTCCTTCCCCATCGGCCACGATGGAGGGGACAGGGCACCCAGACATGTCCATGCCCTTATCCGTAGTTGAAGTAGCATACTCTTTAGTCCAACAAGCTTCAGCCAACCTAGATCCAACTCCTGCACGAGAGTTAGATACGCTTCTAGAGCCTATTTGGGCTCAAGGTTCTTTTGCTGACACTGATTCGTTAGAATTAGTCTTTCCCTCTAACGAAGTAGTAATTGAAGAAATGACTAGTCTGGACAAACCCTGGGATGATCTTCATCACACATCATACTTCCTCCTAGAGTTAAGCAGAGTCGAGGTCGGAGAATTCACCTTGACTATGACTGGAGATAGGTCTTGTCCTATTAATCCCTTAGCTACACACGAGGTCTATGCTGAGGGTAATATAGAAACCATCATTGAAACCATACTGATCAATATCTCTAGAACCCATGGCACCGTGGAGAATGTTTTTGTCGAAGCTAACTGCTCCGTTGAAGAGATTCAAATCTACACAGATCTATTTAAAGAATTCCGTGACATTTTTTCCTAGTCTTATGAGGAAATTCCAGGCATCGATCCAAAAATAGTTGAACATGAAATCACAACTTATCCAAATGCCAAGCCTATCCGATAGAATCTTCATCCAGTTAACCCCAAGAAAGCAGCAACCATTAAGGTTGAAGTTGAGAAACTGCTAAAAGTCGGTTTTATCTATCCTATCCATTTGACCCAATGGGTGCCAAACCCCGTGTCGGTCAATAAAAAACAAGGCACGATTCATGTATGTACAAACTTCCATGATTTAAACAAGGCTTGTCCCAAAGATAATTTTCCCACACCATTCATCGACCAGATAACTGATGAATGTCCAGGTTGCAAGGCTTTCTCTTTCATGGATGGTTTTTCAGGATATAACCAAATACAAATCAAACCCGAAGACCAGCACAAAATGATATTCATCTGTCCATGGGATACATTCATGTATCACAAGATGCCTTTTGGTCTCAAAAATGCTGGAGCGACCTTTCAGCTGGCCATGTATTTTTCTTTCCATGACCTCAAGAATATAGTCGAGGCCTATTTAGATTATCTCACAAGAGAACGAATCATCCCACACACCTCTGACTTATCTTTGAGCGTTGTTTCTACTTCCAGATTCGCTTGAATCCAAACAAGTGCATATTTTGCGTAACATTAGAACGTTTGTTAGGTTTCATAGTATCAACAACAAGGATCATGGTCGATCCTCTCAAGGTTGAGGCAATAATTCAGTTTCCCTCCCCATGCACAATCCTTCAACTTCAGAGTCTACAGGGCAAGGCGAACATTTTAAGACGTTTCATCGCAAATATGCCGAGATCACAAAGGGATTTATGCACTTACTGAAGAAAGATGTTCCTTTTCATTGGGACGATGCCACCCAATTCTCTTTCGACGCGTTGAAACATGCCCTCATGACTGCCCCTTTGCTTCGGCCACCTAACTATAACAAAGATTTCTTATTGTACCTAGTTGCAGTAGAGTCAACCATTGGCATGGTCTTAGTTCAAGAGGATGACTTGTTCTCAGAATATGTGATTTATTACCTAAGTTGAGGCCTCGTAGGATTGGAACTCAATTATTCTGATATCGAAAAACTTGTGTTGGCAGTATTTCATGCTATTCAACGATTCCGTCATTATGTTCTATTTCGCAAGAGCACTATCATTGTTGTCATGAATCCATTCTAGTACATGTTGACATGATGGGTAATAGGCGGAAATATTAGTAGATGGATAGTCGTCCTCTAGGAGTTTGACTTAGATTTCATTTCAGTGAAATCCAAAAAGTCACTGGTCTTCGCAGAACTTATTTCAGAACTTCCAATTGAGTCAGGTGATTTTGTGCCCGAAGAGTCGCCTATTAGAGGAGATATGTTTTTGATCACCTCTTCGGATCCCTGGTACGAAGATATACTTATATATCTCTAGACTTTGAAGTGCCCCACCTCTGCTTCTCATGATGAGCGTCGACGCATACGCCATCAGGATAATAATTATCTCATACTCGATGATACATTGTATCGGAGAGGTGTAGACTGCATCTTGTGTCGATGTCTCACTCACAAAGAAGCAGTTATCGTGCTTAACGATTTCCGTACTGAAGCATGTGGCGGTCATTTGTCTGAGTTGGAAATAGCCCAAAATATAAATGAGCAGGTTACTTCTAGCCGACATTAATCAAAGATTGTATCGAATCGGTCAAGAAGTGCCACTCGTGCTAGATCTTCTCTTGGAATATGAGGGCACATCTCGCTCCCATGTTTCGTGCCATCACAGTTGGTCCCTTCACCAAGTGGGGGATTGATTACACTACATGAAACCCTCCTTCAGCAAGGGGGAACCATTACATCATCGTAGTCGTGGACTACTTCACTAAGTGGGTCGAAGCTATGCCAACTTTTAAAGATGATGGAGAGATTGCAGCTCTCTTTTTATTCAACTAGATAATAGCAAGGTTTGGTGTCTTAAGGGAGATTTTCACTAACCATGGCAGTAACTTTCAGAACCAGATGATGACCGAGTTAACGTCAAAGCTGGGGTTATGGAAAGAACATTCATCACCCTACTACCCCCAAGCAAATGGTCAGGTGGAAGTTGTGAATAAATCTCTTAAGACCATCCTACAACGAACGATCAACTCAACCAAGTCAAATTGGCATTTGATGTTATACTTGACATTATGGGAATACCAAATGTCTATTAAGACTGCAATCGGTTTCTCACCTATCCAACTCATTTACGGGCTGGAATTAGTCTTTCTTATCGAATGTCAGATCCCGTCCCTAAAGTTGGCAGTACAATTATTTCCATACACTTATCCACTTGAAGAGCAATTATTATACCTTGAGAAACTCAATGCGCAGCGTCATGATGTGGCCCTAGACAACGAGGCTCACAAACATAAAATCAAGTGTCAGTATGATAGGTTTGTTCGTCCTTGGATTTTCACTAAAGGCAACCTTGTCCTGGTCTATGACCAAGATAAGGACCCCCTGTGGGTAGGAAAATTCAAACCCATGTGGTTCGGACCTTTCATCATATAATAGGTTCTAAAAAAAGGCGCTTATCATTTGGTTGAATTTGAAGGGAATTCTTTGGCAGAGCCTAGAAATGGACTCTACCTCAAGAAGTATTACTCATAGGCAAGTCACCATGGGTAACTTTTTGTAACATATGTATAGTCTTTGTACTATTACTTTCTAGTTTTCTTTTAGTGTTATGGATGTGTCTTTTTTGATGTATCTTTCGTCACTGTGGCAGATTTCAAGTGAATCTGAGGTGTTCATTGGGTATGCAGATGGTGCTAGCCAGCACACTCAGAGGCTTGACTCTACAGATTGGGTAATTTTTTCACCTCGAGGCCAGTTATTATCTTCCGGAGGTATATGCTTAGGTGACACCACAAATAATGTCGCCGAGTATAGTGCAGTTATTGAGTTGCTTCGTGACGCCTTGTCATTTGGTATCTCTCATCTCTGGGTCTATCTCGATGCTTAGCTGGTTGTGTCTCAGTTAAATAGAGTCTACCGTGTTCATGATCCGACTTTACACTGACAATTCCTTAGGGTATGTCTCTTAGAATGAAGCTTTGATTATATTACATATTTTCATGTTCCTAGGAGATTAAACCAAATTATAGATACTCTAGCTAATCAAATTTTAGATTGGCATCTTGCACACATATGAAAGGACATACACATAAAAATGTAAATACATTTTTTGCAATATGGATCCATAAGACACAAAAAGACATAAAAATCCATATATAACATCATAGTCACCAAAGTACATAGGTGGACGCAAGCGCCTCAAAAATATGACCAATAACGAGTCATGGGGCTTATGCCCTCAAAACATATATACAAGTAGTTCTCTTGGCACGTGAAAAGTCTAAGTAAGGTTAGGGCCTATGGGCCCTGTTGTACTGATCAACAACGTTTGCCAAATGCTGAAACAATCGAACCCATGTTTGTGGTGCCCCCACTACCTGAGGTTGCATAGATGGTGGTAGATCCTCAATCCCTACCTTAGGGACCATGCAAGTGAGCGCAGTAAAGTTCCGCTCGACTTGTCTCAACACCCTCTCAGCCTCCCCGACTGGATGATTTCCTGCTGCTACTAGTCCCCCTGCGGCGGTAGGTGCGGCCCTGGCCGAGGACGACGCATGTTCCTCGCATAGTCCACAAGTCGCACTAGTCCCACATTTGCACACAACAAACACATATCCATCAAATACTCTGGTATATAAAAAAATGATATATAACAAAAGAAACATAAAAATTACATATGTTTCAAAAAAAAAAACAACAACAAAACGATGATGTAAACTTACCCATCTCTCCTCGCTCCTCACCAGGAGGTACTGGTATCTCAAGATCTCTCAAGAAATCAATCCCAACATAGGGGTCATCCTCTATGACTGGGATCTGTCGCGACAACCAAGCAAAGAAATCATCGTCGAAGGACTCATTGGTCCTTCCACCACCCTGTCGTGGCAGTAGCACTTCCCATATACAAACTGAAGGAAGAGAGGCCTGATGTCCTCGTACCACTACTCAAGGACTAAAGATCAAAACTCTTTCAAAGAAGAAAGAGCATAGAATGGTCCCAAAACCTAAGTTCCTCTATGTCTGTGATCGACAATCTATCAACTGCCACTTCATACAATCTAACAATGTTGTGCTCCAGTCAAATATTTGTGCATTTAATCATTGGAATGCACAGTTCATCTGTGCACAGGATGCATGATGTAGAGCCACAGAACCAGTAATCCACCCAATAAGCAACACAATCACTTGTAGCTATAAGTCAGTAATCTTGCTTATGGGCACATGTGAGCTCGAGCGGTCTGTACCAGCCTAACAGTAAAGTCCTATCAATTCCTCTATGCTATGCATCCCTGGAGGAATTATCTGGAAGTTGAATCGTTCCCCTCTCCTGGAGAGGCCAATCAAAAAATATATATCCTTTGTCATGGGCACCAGTGACTGTCCCTCTAACATAAACACCTCTGCATCGAATGCCAATAATCAACCAAGGCATTTAGTAGCCTAGGTTGTGCCTGCATAAAAGGACATAAGAAAAACTTGAGCAGCCAACATTGCATCAAGGCAACCACAACATTGGGGTCTTCCCTGACCAACTCACTAACCTCCTCATGCTCTCTTTCTCTCCAGTGAACATACATCCTGCAAAACACCAAGGTTCAGGAGGGTTGACCCTTGTTTTTTAAACTTTTTTCATTCAATAAGGGGTCCACGCGGGTTGTAATGATGACAGTCACGTGTACACATGTGTAGTGTTTACTCTACTCGAATGTACACGTAGCCTGCCCTAAGACATCCCACGTGGACCTAGGGTTGACCTTTTGAAGGTCGATGCCCGCCCAAAACATGGAACCCAAAGCAAAAATAAAGATTTAAACTGCAAGATAAGATATTTTGTACTTACTTGGTCCAGACAGATTGTCGTTTCATCCACTGTAGCTCCCGAAATCACCACTTTTATCACAGGGTTTTTTTTGGCTCCAGAGTCAATTTCCAAATCAGCAGTGGTGATAATGAGTTGTCAGCTTCTATTTATAGACTTTTTGTCCTCTTTTTGTCACTTTTTTGGCCCCCCTTATAATTTTCTTTAAAACAAAAACCATTTAGAGTGATTCAGGAGTTGCATTGGAGGGGTATGATCGGGTATCGGGACAATTTTTTGGAGTGTTGGGTAACTTTTGATGGTCCGTGGAAAAATTTCAAATGATCAACTTGAGCATGTAGGTTAGGTTTCTACCCTGACTTTTGTATCTCGTTGTCTTTTTTCCTTTTCCATAGGATCAATCCCATCAGGTTATGACATAGAACCATCATTGTTTCTTTAGAAGTGTCACGATTTGGTGGAAGATATTACCAGAACATGGATTCCCTAGGTAGATCCTGGTTGCATTATGGTGTCCATGATGTCTCTGATCACTATAGGCTTGGGAGTCGTTGTTGTTTTTCCTGATTACGAGTTTGAGCCTCATTTGCATGATTCCTTTTCACTCTTGACCTCACCCTCTGGACTCCCAATATACATAACGAGTCTTCTTTTAAGCCCTTTTCAGACCCTCTAAATATGAAAATATTGTCAAGTGATCTTGTAGCTTTTCACGCTCGTTAAACTGAAATTTGAAGTCATGTCTGTTCGACGGTAGTTTACCCCTTTTTCGGCCTGGACAGTCAACTGTACAAACAAAGGTATACTCTATGGAACTTCAGTTCTCTAGAAGAGTATTCTCAGGCATCATTTTAACCCTTTTTCGGGCCTGAGGGACTAAATTTATGAAAAAGGAACCCCCACAGAGTCCATAGTTAAGCTCTTTTCAGACTCCTTAAAATTGAAAAGATTATCAAGTGACCTTCTTCTTTCACACTCGTTAAGTTGGTCTAGAAGAACATTCCTGACGGAGTCCATAGTTAAGATTTTTTCAGACTCCTTAAAAATGAAAAAATGGCCGAGTGATCTTGTCTTTATCACACTCGTTAAAATGATTTTGAATAGATGTATTCTCGGTGCTAGTTTACCCTTTTTTCGAACCAACTAGACTACCTTCAAAAAAGGTACCCCAATGGAGTCTCCTTTTACATTTTTTCAGACTCTCTAAATATGAAAAACCACTGATCTTGCCTTCTCTGGGCTTGTTAAACTTACATCAAAGGATGTTACCATTGTGTGTTTTTTTAACCGTGTTTGTATACCTACGTCTTTGGTCTAAATGTCAGATCCATGTTTTTCTCAACTGAACCATCTGAAGCATACCTTATATGCAAGCCTTGTAGCACTTTGACTCTGCGTCTTAACACCTTTGCCCCCCAAAGAATTTTTCGTGAGTGTCATTGCTATGAACGTCAGTCTTTTCCTTGTACCTTGAACTTGTATGTTTGTAACACTCGTTCCTCCATTGTAATGTAACATTCTTTTATTCTTTTTTCTAAAAAATCATTGAAAAAGAAAAAAAAATCAAATATACCCCAAAAAGAGGAAGGGAAAAGTATTTTCGTTATTGGCATCATAATAAGTCACCCTTAGATAAAGCACATTTGTTCATTTGTTCATCAAAATCTGGGATTTAATACGACCTTAGGAAGTTGTTCTCTCTACATAGAGTTGTGTCCTCCTCCGTTTGGTTATTATTCCAAACATATGGAGAGGTTGCATTGCCTCCTGCCTTGTAAACTTATGTTAATGCCATGCTACCTGAGTCTCATCATTTGTCGTGATGTTGTCCAAGGGAATTTTTTACCAAGCCTAAGTCGGCCCCTCTACAGTTTGACTATTTCCCTCATACCTGACCATCATGAACATCCAATCAAGTCTTTGTTCGAAATCAATGAAGCCTTCAGTCTTATCATCAAGATTCTCTAGTCCATGACCGACGAGTTGTCGAAGACCTCTGGGTAGTGAAGTCGTACACTCATATTACACTCCTACCCAAGTTTTGAAGATTTTGAAGTTGTTGCTTGAGCTATGAAGACCTCATCTCCAGCCATCAGGCCTTATCATCTTCTAAGAAGATGGATACTCTACATGTATATATTTTTGATTTCAAGATGTAGCTCCATTGTGTATTTTTCGCAGCTACACTTTATATAGTTATATGACATGGATCTACAGTGTATTTGATTGGTAGCCATGAGTTTATTCTATCCCCAGCATGGGTGTGCCCGCCTCGGTGAGACAATTGTTATTTTTGCAGATGACAGCTCTCGATTTATGGTCCCTGGGCTCACTTGTTCGACACATTAGTAAAGATTGGTAATGTATTTTGGCCATCATATTCTCTTCTAACCTCACACATTAGGGTGCATATTTTATAACCCTAATTTACACCAGACATGATTACCTGGCATCAGGCCATCTCAGATTCCTTCTTTTCCAAAGAACTGTTGAACAACTCTTCTTAAAAACACTTTTTATAAAGGCCCACGCACCCTGCTCTATTACTGCACACGTGTACATGCTCGTTGACCCAAAATATCCCGTGTGTACCTACAAAATCACGAAAAAAGTAAAGTTGTCAACAAAACACACAACTTTGGGTGAGTTAACTAAACCTTCTGGCCATGCATGGCTGAGGGTTCGTCCAAATATCTAGCTTCTTCTAGCCTATAAAAGAAGGGTTAGGGGTCCCATTTGGAGGGGGAGAATCATAGTAAAGAAACTCTACCCGATTGCACATTCCCTTTGTCCCAACCCTTTAGCCATCCTCATGCAAAGAGAAATATAGAGCAAAGAAGTTGGAGGACAGTTGAAGAGGAGCCCAGGACCAGGTTCGTGGAGCAGTGGGCAACTTCATCATTGTAAGTTGATTTGTTGAAGTTAATAATAAAGAGATACTTTTCACGTCCCACCATATGAGGGTTTCATGGTTTATTGCACATATGTTGATTGAATCTCTAACCCGTTAATCTATATATCAAATGCATGTGGAGTTCTTTGTTTGTATTGTGTGAAGGCAGGTCAAAATTGGGAGGAGAGCTGCACTCAAAGAGTGATCAATCGTAAAGAAGGATCGACATCAAATGCCCGAAATAAGGTATGCTCACTTGATCTTCTTAACTATGTATTTTCTTAAGAATAATGGGGATTAGGTCTAGGACAATGGTAGAAAGTAGGAGTCTTTAGGTATTTTCTGCATGCATATTAAAACCTTATGTGCTAGTCCGTAGAGGTATTTCCCACTCACAACAGTAGTCATCACATCTCTTCTCAGAGATAAGTTTCCACCATTCTAGCGAGTCTTTCACTCTGTATTTTACAATCTTTGTACATTTTCGAACATTAATAGAAAATTGTGTATTACTGTATATCTGTGTTTATGGTTGCATATCTACTACATTTTTGTTATAATATTGAATATCTAAGATATCTCTATACATTTCTTTATTATATCTCCACTCTCATTTCATACCAAATATAATTCGGATCAGTGGTATCAAAGCAGGCTGGTCTTGATCATTTTTTTCAGTGCATCTCCTCGACAAGGTCCGAGTATAGAAAGATGGGTATCGAGCTTGTATCTCTTAAATAAAATCACTCTCACATGCCCAAGAAACCCTCCATGGTGGACGAAAATAAAAACGACGAAGTAGATGATTCTATCAATCTGTTTCTTGAGCAACCTCTCACGCGACATAGGGACAAAATGATGGAGAATTTTTCCCACATCCTTCAACGCTTTCCGATAGCAACAAGAGCATATTAATCAAAAAACCACTTTGGAATCACCTCTTCTTTCAAGGTACAGGTTAATTTTGATATTCCTGTATTTCTAGGTTAGATAGATGCAGATGCCCTAGACAAATGGTTAAATCTTCTAGAAGGTTATTTCTCTATTCACCATTTTTTAGACAGGGAAAAGATCACCTTTGCACTCCTTAAATCTCTCCCCCATGTCAAACATTGGTGGGAAACTTACTGGGAGAAAAGTTCTACAGAGGAGCCTGGAATATATGGGGTCGATCCCACTTGAGATTTTTTTGTGGATGCGGTAAAGGAACAATATTACCCTTTTGGTAAGTATGAGGACCAGTACATGCGATGGACCACACTGTGACAAGAGAGGGGCCAAGAAGTTACAGATTTCACCAATACCTTTCATACATTGCGCACCAAGATGGGTATCAAAGAATCTAAACGACATTTGGTTCTGAAATACCGTGGGGCTCTACACAGATACATACAAACTAAAATGGATTTTCTGGGCATATCATCACTCAGTGCTTCTTATCGATATACTGTTAAAATTGAAAATAAATTTAAGCACCAAAACAAATGGGAGTTTGGTTCTAAAAATATGAAACAACCAAAGTATGATAAAGACAACCCTAACAAATAGTCCCCCAAAAAATAGTCCAAGCCACAGGAAAATAAGGGTCATGGGAAGACAAAGAAGGACACCAAAAAATGGTGTGATTTCCACAAAATCCCCTAGCACAACACCGAGGAATGTCACTAAAAATATTCATTGGTGGCTGACATCAAAGACAAGGATCCGAACCATGATTCAGAATATGATTTTGAAAATGCTGGTAAATGATAGATCATCTACGCATACCCCACTGCTATTGTCGCGACCGCAGAAATTCAACCAGAAGAACCTACAGATCCTGAAGAGGGGGAGCACCTTTTTCATTCACATATGTGGCTGAAGGGGAACCCATCACATTTTATTGTTGATAGCAGAAGCTAGAAGAACCTCATCTCAAGAGAGGTCATCAAATAGTTGGGATTTCCAACAACACAACACCCACAACCATACAACATCGGGTGGATTCACTAGGGATGAGATCTTTGTGTCAGCTAGTAGTGTCAATTGTCATACAACATCTAACCCTTCAACGATGAGGTATTATGTGATGTTTCCCCACTGTATGTCTGTGATGTTATCTTGGGTCAACCATATATGTGGAAGTGCCATGTTGTTTATGAGTCTCGACCCCGCATTGTCATTGTTTCTCTGGGGGTTCATCTCTACAAAATTCCATAGGTAGTTCTGACTACTATTCCACCTAAACAGTGCTGCAAGGTAGTACCTCATACTAAAAAATTCAGCTTATTCACAATCTATTCAAAAGGTGAACAAAAGGATACTGCAACCAATACAGCCTCGGCCCAAGCACCTTCTATCCAACAAAAGTAGGTTGACAAGATTGCAGCAAAGTGTAAAGATTCCTTCTTCACACAGTCATCTCATGTATCCATACTGGTTAAAAAGGTCCAACCCTTCTAGCCACATGTTCATGACAACCTTAAAAAAGATAAGCAGTGTAACTTCTCCAACAAGGCAAGCAACTCATCAAGATGCAGATTCAACAAATGCTTTTCCCTCTCCCCCAGTCACTCAATGCAATGGAGAACACTAATTCCTAAGGAGGGAGAATTGATCCAGGTGTATATCGGTGGCCATCCACATTTTTCAACTAGCTTAAAACAATTTTTTGGAAATTTTGGTAATTTACTATTTGTAGTAGTTTTTAACCTCTGGGGCCATTTTGAGGGCCTAAATGAAGGTTTTTTTGGATCGAGCTTCTCAATGATAACCAAATGTTCTTATTGAACCCCCTAAATGAATCTCCTTGACGATACCTTTCCAACGAGCTATCGTGCACCCCAAATGAATATCGTATGCCAAAGTTACGCCCTCGGGAAGTTGATACACCAAACTACCCAAAACAGGGTCCACAAAACTATTGGCTTTTCATCTTCCAAGGTTAGGTTTTGGATTTTATTTATGATAAAAATTCCTTTCGAGCCTCAATGTAAAATCATATTCTCATAGATGCGAGTAGCCATCACATCTCTTCTCAGAGATAAGCTGCCACGATTCTAGCGAGTCTTTCACTATGTATTTTATAGTCTTTGTACATTTTCGCTCATTAATAGAAAATTGTGTATTACTGCATATTTGTGTTTATGGTTGCATATCTAACACATTTTTGTTATAATATTGGATATATGAGATATCTCTGTACATTTCTTTATTATATCTTCTCTCTCATTTTGTGCCAAAAATAATCTGGATCACTTCTCCAGTACACTGATGGGATTGGATAATACACTTTAGGGTGGACTCTTGAATGCCCCTTTTCCTTCAAGATCATGCTAATGATACCAAAGAAGTAAATTCTTTTAAAAATGAAAAAAAAAAATACGTCCCCAACATATGTAGCCAAGATGGTTCATAACCCACTCTTGAGCGAAGGGTTTATGCAGGTGGGTCATCATCTGAAACACCTAGTATCTGAGTAACTCACCTTTAAAACCCAAATCATTCACAGATTGGTGGATTATAATCTCTGCAACTTTCTCTTATAAGAACCTAATTGGTATTTCAACAAATAACTAATGAGAGGAAACAATTTTCTACGCTTTGTAGGATTTATGAAAATCTTTGGCTCGCATGAATGCACATGTCAAGATGATGATTAATGGCCCCTCTTAGGCTACAGGCAGGGGTTTGGGTGAAAGGATGTAGACGTGAGGGTATCTGTCTTGTTACGTGTCACATTTTTATTAACCGATTTGGAAGGCTGTCAGTGAATCCTCCCACCCTCCTGAAACATTCTCCCTCATTCTCATGTTTGAGTACATGTGTCATTTTCCCTCTGGTTTGAATCTTTTTCAAGTTTTGATAAAATGCATGAGATTTGGATGATGTCATGCTGACATCATCTTGGATATATGGACACGTGGAAGCTTGGGATTGGTCCATGTAATCATCGAAGTGTCCTCTAGGGCTCAACATATGTATGGATGAGTTCAATATGACAACCGAAAACTCTGGTGGACCTTCTCATCACAGGTGGCGATTGCTGATAGGAATAAAAATACATATCGTTGACTTGTCAAGTCTCTCTCAAATTCCTTGGTGTCTAGGTGGATTTCTAGGCTAGCTTCAGGTGGCAC
This sequence comes from Picea sitchensis, assembly GCA_010110895.2. Taxonomy (NCBI): domain Eukaryota; kingdom Viridiplantae; phylum Streptophyta; class Pinopsida; order Pinales; family Pinaceae; genus Picea; species Picea sitchensis. The sequence continues at coordinate 104,420 of SNQJ01S0037733.1, forward strand.
TGAGTGAGTGGTAAGATATCTGATGAGTTGGTGGATGTGCAACTTGGCAGGAATGGAATACCACTATCACAACCCTAGGGGAGTGATATTTAAAACCACTATCACACCCCAATGCTACTTTAAATCCCAGACACCTTTCCATTGTGACATGCAAACTCAACCATTTATGAGGCTCACTTATATTCGTCAAATGATCATGCCCACGCCTCTGCCAACACTTGTTATTTAAGCCTTAGTTATATGATATGGCTCCATTTGGGTAAGGGATTAAACTTATTTTCGATGAGAAAATCACCTTTCTTGCTCTTGATAAACACCTGGGTATTTGAAACTAAGTCTCGGGCCCTTAAGGCTTTCATTTTCACTATAACATTCTTGGCTCCTAGCCTTATGCATTTCTTCTTTGATCTATGAGATATGTAAGTGCTCTTTCAACCTTTTTCTCTTGTATTTTGAACCCTTAATATCGATCATGGTGCATGCTAATGATTAGATCAAATCCAATACTAACACAATGTTAATAGTGTATTTTGAGGATATTATTTGGTCACTCATTCACGGCATGTTGAATGGTTCTAGGTACCAATGTTCATAGGTGTTATAGGATAAATCGGTATATGCAGACATTAATAGATCTCCCTAGATCCACCTATATCTAGAAAAAAATAGGACAAGACATGACACTTCCCCTAAGTCACAATCATTGAATTTATCATCGAGAAAAGGAATAAATGACATACCTTTAGATATCTCTTCCTTATATCTTTGTTGTCTCTTCTTCACTTTGGTATCGTTAATATATTAGATCTAAAATGACACAAATCGACCAAGGTGAAAGAAACAATAATATATTCAATGAAGACCTAAACATGTGATCAAAGAGTCATGTAATAAAATTAGAGTGATTTTATGGGAAAGGGACATGCCACTGTATTTATACTAAATGAAAGAAGAAGATACAACTAGATTTCCTTGATGTCGCAAGATTTATTTCAGTGGTCATTCGTTCCAACACACACACTTGCTCCACACTTTCATGAAGAAGATCCACTATGGCTTGATGGACAAATGGAGGTCTCAAGCACCAATTCAAACAGGATTCCTCACACAATTCTGAATCTATTCTTTCATCAATTCTCTATTCAATCTTGCTTAACCTCTTCCTTGAGACACCCTTCATTATATAGGAGAAGGAGAGTTGGTTAAAGGGATGAGGATGATCCCACTAAATCTGAGAAGTCAGTAGGATGCCAACCATGTGAATGCCAACTCATTTTCTAGAAGATCCTCTTCTAGAACCTTCGTAACTTCCTCTTCCTTTTAAGCTTTGAAACAGGGTCGCACCCTACCTATAGATCATATTGTGAACACCTCGCGGGCTAGGTATAGGGTTGCCTGCAAAAATCATGATTCTTGCACCCTACAACATAGTCAGCCTGCGAACTCATCTTAAAAATATGTTGTATGGAAGAAGACAACAATCACTTTTCTCAGGAAAAATGTCATTATGAGAGCTTGAACACATAACTGTAGAGACACCACCAGAGTGACCAAAATAATGTGTAACAGAATGCCCCCCAAATTATGAGGCTAGAACTCATGACAGTCGAAATACTTTGTAAAATGCGTGTGTGTGTCAGAAACAAGGATCACACCTAATTGAAAACCTACAAACAATCAAGCATCTGTAAAATATAATACCATTTCTGAGGTAGGCATTCCCATGATCAGACTACAAATGAATGAAATCACAAATGTAGAACATGGACACCAACCATACACCGTGGATCCATGTCATCAAAATGCTACATAGCCACCAGGAATACACTGTGGATATATGTGCGAGAAGACTCAGATGAATACATAGCCACATGAAATACAAAGTGGATCTATGTGTCAATACAAATCATAAATACTCTAGTGCAATCTGGGCCAAAAATATGAGACCCAGAGTCTTCAATCCCGTTGTCTGAAAAGTACGAATCTAGCCATGTGATTACATGTGTCGAATTCGAACATGGTAGAGACCACTCGATTATGGTCATTGATGAAAACTGTTAACAAGTGCAAGGGAAATCACCATTGATGTCAATGAATTCCAAGGTACCTAAGTACAATCTGAATGAATGTGAATAAATGAGCTAAATTCGAACACTTGATGAAATCTCTCGATCAGGGACCAATGATGTGAATCCACTGTCCAAAGCGAAGAAACCTACCATTAAGGCATGCAGGTTCTACTTCAGAAAAAGATGGAAAATGAGTTGGAGTCGACGGAAAAAGACTCGTCACAGGAGGGCCTTGATGTATCCCACATCAATGACAGGAAATAAGTAACAGATTTTGAGGGTAAGTTAAAGTATGAATATGATTTGAAATGGACACAAGGAAGGCCGACATGGTAAGAATGGACAACTACAAATGGCCGACTCAATGGAGGGTTTGTTTGTACTTCTCTTGAACATATGAACGACACGACAATGGTCTTGGAAGCATTGACTCAAAAATGAACCAAGATATGACCTTGTAGTAAGTCTGGTGAGAGACAAATGGATTTCCCAACCCGGATTCAAATGACGAACAAGGAGTGTCATGTTCAAGAGCGACGCTTACTGCCACTAATACAAATATGAAGGCATATCCCTTTCCCAAAATTTCCCCCACCATTTCTGGCGAGTACCTCTTTATTTTTACACAATCTTGAGGAGGATAACATATGCTTGTTGATGTAATCTCATCCTTCCGACGAGTCCCTTAGAGTACATTTAACGAACCCTAAGAAGGAGTGGTTCGGTCTCGTAAAGGGTCTTTTGATGTTTGTTTAACGAGTCCAAAGATAGAAAACTTGGGGGTTTTTCATGTTTTGAGAGTCTGAAAAACACTTAAAGAGAACTCTCCCAGTTCCTTTTTCATAAATTAGTTCGATGAGACCGAAAAAGTGATAAACTATCACTCATCGAACATTTTCTTCAAATACTTTTACGGGCGTGAAAAGAACAAGATCACTCGGCAATATTTTCGTTTTTATGGAGCGTGAAAAGAGCTTAAAGGATGCTCCCTTGTTTTCGTTGTTTTCGTGTTACCATGATGAGTACGAAAAGACGACAAAAGTATACTCAGTTGTGTTCTCATGTATTTTCTAGTGCAAGAACAAACGAAGACTGAGCTCAAGGTTTTCCCTATAAAACCCTAAAAAGGTACTCGTACATGTGACAAATATAAAAAGAAAAAAAATGCTCATACACCATCATTCGGACTTCTAAGTCAACTATCTGCAAAAAACCATGCTCACAAATCCATTAGGGTATTAGGTTTTTAGGCAAAAGTAATAAAAACAATATAAAAATCAATGAAAAATAGTAAAAACGTGAATAAATGTTAGTAAAAGGGGATTTTTACCATTTCATTGTCACTTTGCCAAAAACTTGTCCAACACACCTCCTTTTTTTCCAAATTTCATCAGTCGATTGTGAGAGCTACAAGTGTGTTAATGTTTATGTCATTATTATAGTTCTTTTCATTTCAATAGATAAGAGCATCATAAGAACAAGATCAATGAGAAATACACATTCACAAGAGACACAACATTTATCCTGGGAAACCCTCTAGGGGAAGAAAACCCAGCAAAAACTTCCTTATCATAAATTGCCAATATAATGTCAAGAGATAACTCAAACCAATACAGATAGTCCTCTCCAAAATATGTGTCACTCTTCTCCCTCTCTCCTTTGTCGGTAACATATCAGAACTTGTCTCTGGACCTGAGCAAGTGAGTTGTGTTCAAATGAGGTGCTAGCCTCCTTTATTTATACAAGTTCTAGCATGTGTGAGGGGGCTTTACTGGCAGGGCCGACCTCTCACTCTGGGTGGGTAAACCCACCTTTAATTTAATTCTGGGTCTCAATAACAACTATCGGGGCTGACTTCTTATTCTGCCTATTACAATTGTCCAATGACCAATCCGCAAAAGGGGATTTGGTCCTAATATAATTACCGACATGATTAATCCACAATGGGGATTAATCCAATGAATAAAATAACAATAATAATAAGAATACTCTTCGCAGTTACATTATTTCAACACTCACCCTTAACAAGAAGGGTCTTCTTCAACAGCATCAGGCGAGAGAGGTCTGCATCATCAGTTGCATCAGGAGGACAATATCATCAATATCATCTTGAAACATTAGCTAGCACATTTACGAGTCATCAAAAGTTTTCTTCATTGGCAACATCATCATTCTCGAAAGAATGCCATCATCATCTACATCAATATGTATCAATAAAAATGATACCTCATTACAACACTAGGTTGGCACATCATAGTACTACACTGGCTCAATGTCACAACTGATAAGCTGGTAGCTTAGTGTCAGTCACATCTTTCTTTATGTCTAACAACAAGGTTAGAAGAAAGGAATCATCTTGCTTTACATCTAAAAACTAGGTCAGAAGCAAGGAACACATAAACATCTCGCTTTACGTCTAACAACGAGGTCAGAAGCGAGGAATCATCTTGCTTTACGTCTAACAACTAGGTCAAAAGAAAGGAATCACACATCATCTCGATTTACATATAACAATGAGGTCAGAAGAGAGGAATCATCATCATCTTTCTTTACGTCTAACAATGAGGTCACAAGCAAGGAATCATCTTGCTTTACGTCTAACAACTAGGTCAGAAGCAAGGAACACACAACGTCATTCTTTACGTCTAACAGTGAGGTCAGAAGCAATCACTCATCTTGCTTTACATCTAATAGCAAGGTCAGAAGCAAGGAACACACAACGTCATGCTTTACATCTAACAATGAGGTCAGAAGCAATAACTCATCTTGCTTTATATTTCTCAATACTTCCATCAACAACATGTTTTATTTTGAAGAGCCATTTTGATGATACCACATCNAGATTCTAATACCGAGGAGATTCTATTACTGTATACATCTTTTACCTCTTTTCGGATGCCTTGACACTGTACTTTGAGCCTTAGTACAGACTCAGGAACAACAATGTCAACTCTTGGAGAGTGATCTTAGAGATTGATGTCAACCCTTGGAGAGTGATCTTAGAGATTGATGTCAACCCTTGGAGAAATATGGAAGCCCCAGAGACATGGACGAGATTGTTGGACAATTGATTGTCGTGTTATAGGTCTACCATTGTTATTGACACATTGTTAAGGTATACGCTTGGTACATGGTGTACGACATGATATATATCATTGATGAAATGGTACAAGTTTGGTGCATGGTTGATAGGCTTGTTTTGGTATAGATCGTGGTACAGGTTGATGTGCATGGTTTGGCACATGGTATGGTACATGTGTTGATGTGCATGGTTGATGCATGGTACAGGTTGGTACGTGCTTGGTAGAGGCATGTGTTGGTGATGGTGGACATCTGGTTGAGAGGTGCCCTTGGTATATCATCCATGTGAGAGGATCCAGTGACAAGTTGGTCATGGAACCCACATTTGATCGAGGAATAAAGAAATGAAGGTTAGTATACTTGCAGATAATACTATCATAGATGGATAATACACGTCATGCCATTTCCAGTGATATATGGTACACCACGCAGTTCCTCACAGTTGAGGAGATATGACTTTGTGAAGTTGAAGGACCCTCAAGAATATTCTAGAAGCCTCTCGAAGGTTGTCAAGAAGCTTGACCAATCAAAGTGGCTGCAATAAGTGATTAATTATTGAAAGATTAATGGTTGAGAATAATTGTTGAAAGATTAATTAATTATCGAAAAAGATTAATTAATTATTGCAGGGATAATTAATTATTAAGATTGGTTATCATTAATGTCAACTCCTGAACAAAGTTGGATGTCGAAGTAAAGTGACAGTAAACAAAAGATAATTAATTATTACATGGATAATTAATTATTGCAATAATAATTAATTATTGAAGGGATAATTAATTATTGCATGGATAATTAAAGTGTAAACAAAAGATAACATGATGCATGTAAGTTGCATGTGAGTTGCATGCCATCATGAGTTGCATAACAATGGCATGTCATTAAGAAATTTCTCTTTATAACATAGAGAAGAGTCCATCGCAAATCACTTATGTGTATTCACTTACGAGAATATAGGTCGGAGGCAGAGAAGTCCAGGTGAAGTAAAGAAGGCCGCAAATCCAAGGGAGGATGAAGTTTTTGATGATGTGTTCTAAGGTATGTTATTTACATGTCATCTTACCATTTTCACTATAAATGTTTTTCTAGAATGATTCATATAACATAAATTGGAGGATGTTGATAAGACATATCAAGGTACCTTTGGTAGAAATTGGAGCTTCTGGGTTGTTTTACTTTTGGAGCTTCTGGAGCTTCTAGTGTTAGGGACAGTGACAGGTTGATATGGTAGTGACATATTGGTCTATATCTATATTTCATGGTGGTTGGATGGGGAAATAAAAGGGGGTTGTAGTGTCCTTCCGCTTGGAGTTGGAAAATTAGGGGGTTGGAGCTCCCTTCTGGTTGTAGTCTACAAATAGGGGGTTGGAGCCTCCTTCCACTTGTAGCTTGAGAAATAGGAAGTTGGTGCTTCCAATGAATGTACTCTTTGAAAAATAAGAAAAAACATTATGTGGTTTTTTCCCACATTGGGTTTCCACGTAAATTTTCGATGTACTATGTTTATGTGTTGTTTATGCATTGATTTATGGTATTGATGATATATTGAATGTTGATTGAATATCATTGAAGATTTATATTGTGGTTAAAGAAAGAAAATTACTAATACTAATTCACCCCCCCCTCTCAATATTCCAACAATTGGTGTCAGAGTAGGTCCTTCAGGAAGTAGTCTAACCACTGGAAGGAGATCATGAAATACACTAAGATTGAAGCACCAATCTTTGACATGCATAACTATACCTTCTGGAATAAAAGGATGAAAACCTTTTTACAAGCACAAAGATTCAATGTTTGGCAATCAATTCTGTTAATGTTTATGCCATTATTATAGTTCTTTGCATTTCAATAGATAAGAGCATCATAAGAACACGATCACTGAGAAATACACATTCACAAGAGACACAACATTTATCCTAGGAAACCCTCTAGGGGAAGAAAACCCAACAGAACTTCCTTATCATAAATAGCTTATACAATGTTCAAGAGATAATTCAAACCAATACAGATATTCCTCCCCAAGAGATGGGGCACTCTTCTCCCTCTCTCCAACTGGTAATTACAGCTTGCCTCATAAGAGAATGAGCAAGTGAGTTGTGTGATAGAAGTGAGGCGCTAGCCTCTTATTTATACAAGACTGGCACGTGTGAGAGGGTTTCACTGGCAAGGCCGACCTCTCACTCTGGGTGGGTAAATCCACCTTTAATTAATTCTGGGTCTTCAATAATAACTGCTGGGGCTGACTTCTTATTCTTCCCTTTATAATTGTTCGATGACTAATCCGCAAAAGGGGATTTGGTCCTTATACAATTATCGACATGATTAATCCACAATGGGGATTAATCCTAATAATAAAATAACAATAATAATAAGAATGCTCTTCGCAGTTACATTATTTCAAC
>SNQJ01S0037733.1:114027-139953 GCA_010110895.2 Picea sitchensis
ATACAATAAAATACAAGCACTCATGCACAGATGATATAATCATAGTACTTCTTTAAGTAAATCCCATTTCTGGGTTCACTCAAAGGGATACCATCATAGTCCACTAACTAGTAGGCTCCTATTTCCAACACCCGTCTGATGATATAAGGGCCTTGCCACATAGCCTCAAATTTTTCAGCTCCTAGCAAATCTCGATCTTGTTCATAAAGGAGAACCAGATCACCTTCAGAGAAAACGTGTGGCTTGACATGCTTATCGTATTGGGCTTTGATGCATTTCTTCTGGGTTTCTATAACTAGGGTGGCATCACGATGGGTTTCGTCTAGTTGCATAAGATACAATAGACGTTCTTCTTCAGTAGAAGTGTTCAGGAGAATTTCAATGGCTAGCTTTAGAGACGGTATCTCACATTCAATCGACAAGATGGATTTGATACCATAGACTAACTGGAAAGGTGTAAACCTAGTAGCAGACTTGACAGATTTTCGGTAAGCCCACAATGCTGAAAACAACATCGTGTGCCAACTCATTTTGTGAATCCCTATCATTCATCGAAGCATGGTAATGAGCACTTTGTTTATTGATTCAACCTGGCCATTGGCCTATGGGTAATAGGGTGTTTAGTTTTCATGACGAAGACCCAACTTTTTGGTGAGTTTTGACATCATGAAGTTTCTAAAGTGGCTACCATGATCAGTAATGATAGCTTGAGGAACACCAAATTGAGCAATGATGTGATTGAATATGAATAGTGTTGCAGTCTTCCTGGTATTGTCGAATGTCGGCATCGCCTCGGCCCATTTCATAAAATAATCTACGGCTACAATAATGTATCCATGCCCCCTATCCGAGTGAAGGTGACATGTCATGAAATCGATACCCCATTTTGCAAAAGGTCCAATGGAGACTACAGGGTGTGATTGTATTTTGTTGTTGTAGGTTTGGCAAGCGTGGAATTTTTGTACAACAATAATACAATCGTTGAATAAAGAAGGCCAAAAATACCTAGCTCGTAATATCTTCTGGGTAGTATCATACCCAGACATGTGACCACCACATGCTCCATAATGGCAGTCATTCAGGGCTTTCTCAGCTTTGTCAAATGTGACGCAGCATCAAAAAACAGAGTCAATCCCATGACGATAAAGAGTATCACCGAGGATAATATACTGATGGGATTGGTAGTGTATGCGACGACGGTCAGTGCTAGACAAAGTGGGTCAGAAAGTCTGAGTCTGGAGATATATGATGATATCCCCATACCAAAGGTCATCAAAACTGGTTGGAAAAATGGATTCATCGGGTAATGAATTCTCTGCTACATTTTCCGTCTCATAATAGGGAAGGTCACATATCAATTCAGCAAAGACCAAGGATTTCTTGGACTTAGCGCATTCAAATTGTAATTCAAACTCCTGGAGTATTATGATCTATTTGGAGTATTTTCCCCCTAGCAATTGGCATGTAAGAATGTGCTACATAGGGTTGCAGTTGGAAATCACAGTAGTCTTGTGTAAAAGGATATAGTGTCGAAAACGTTGAATAGCTTGGACGGTAGCCAAGGCCAGTTTTTCAACATGTAAATACTTGGTTTCGGTAGTCGTGAGACTCTGACTCAAATAATAAATGATATGTTCATCATGAGAATCATCCTCCTGGACTAGAACCATAGAAATGGTAGAGTCTGAGGCTGCGAGATATAGGAAATAATCTCGACTGTAATCAGGTGGGAAAAGTAGTGGGGTATGGGTTAAAGTTAGTTTTAAAGCGTCGAAAGATTTGTTGGCAGTGGTATCCCATATGAACTCAGAACCATTCTTGAGCAGTCGAGTAAATCTAAGGGTTAACTCAACATAGTTTGGGATGAAATGACGTAGAAAGTTTGCCTTCCCTTGCAAACTTTGTAGCTGGCGAAGAGAGGAAGGAAGAGGGAGATTGAGAATCACCTCAACCTTCAAAGGATCTACTCTAATCCCTTGACGTGAAACAATAAATCCCAAAATTCGACTGGATTCTACACAAAAAGTGCATTTGTGTAGGTTTAAGAGTATACGGTAGAATCGACATCGGAGAAAAATGGCTCGAAGGTGTGTGGGATGATTGACACGGTGCATGGAATGAGCCAGTAGGTCATCGATATATGGTTGGAAAATGTGATTTATATCATGAAAGGCATAAGACATAGCACGTTGAAAAGTCACACCGACATTTTTTAAATCAAAGGGTAGTTTCCGGTAGGCGAAAGTGCCCCAAGTAAAAATAAAAGCGGTCTTGTGTTGGTCGGTGGGTACGATATTGATTTGATTATATCCTTAGAAACCATCCATCAAAGAGAATATTTCACTCTCGATGCAATCGTCAATGATCTGGTCAACGAAGGGGGTGGGAAAATTGTCTTTATGACAAGCTTTGTTAATATCCCTATAATCAATGTACACATGGATCGTACCTTATTTTTTGTTAACTAGAACAAGATTGGAAACCCAGTCAGTTAGAGCCACAGGGTAAATAAAGCCATCTTTAAGAAGTTTCTCAACTTCAAGCTTGATAGCAGCTGCTTTACATGGGTGGACCGGAAAAATTCGATGCCATATGGGTTTAGCGCCCGTGTATGTATTAATCTCATGTACAACAATGTCGAGGTCAATACCCGAAATTTCTTCATAGCTCCATGCGAAGACATCACTAAATTCTTGAAAAAGAGACTTGTAGTTGACAACTTCGTCAGTGGAACACGAAGCTCCGATATGCACATTTTCGAAAAATCCAGGTTTAATGGATATGTCGAGGGGGATGGTGGATGAGATATTACTTAAGTTACCTTCATAGAACACATCGTGTGTAGAATAAGGAATGAAATAAATGACGACAATGGTCGACAGGGTCGAGATCCGTTGGTAACTCTCAATGGTGTGTTGTTCCAGGAAGAGAATGGAGCGATGATGTCCATCGTCCCAAGGGGTATATTCCATGGACATAAAAGACATAATGATCTCGTCTGTAGTAAAAATGACATGGAAAGGATCCAGAGATAGATCACCAAGAGAGGGGGTAGAATGGATTATCGATTGAATGGCTTGATAAGAGGATTCGACCAAATTCAAGGGCCATTTGGTCGCCATAGAAAAAATTATCACCGGGGTTGGGTACTATCCATGGGTCATAAGAAGCAGGGTTTTCTCAAACAGAGGTGGAAATCATGTTTATCAAAGCGAAAAATGGATGTGGAACATTGGGTGGTGGAATGGGGAAAGTACCCATCAAAGAGGAATCTTTAAGAATACCTACACTAACATTCTCATATCCAGGGGGTTTTTTCGCAATGAAAAGTACGTTGTTGGTACATGTATCAGAGTTAAAGAAGGCCAATTGGTCCACCGTAATTACTTTTCCTTGATGTGGGAAATGTATGACATGGAAAAGAGTGGACACAACTGCATGCATGGAGTCGATCCATCTACGGCCAAGTAGAAAGTTGTAATCGAGAGGAGCGTCAAAGACCTCAACTTCAACATTGACCATTTTTCCTTCTAACATAATAGGCAACAAAGGGAGGACACCGTAAGGCTTAAAACCAGATCCATTGAAGGTTTTGAGCATGTCGTGGGATTTGGTTAAGGGAGGAGAGCCAATGGATTTTCAGTAGGTAATAAACATGACACACATCAAGGAACCCTCATCAATAACTCTTCTACAAATGTTCTTTTTGGAGACAATGATTTGTATTTGAAATGCAAGTTGAGGGGGTAACCTTGGAATGTGATCTTCCAAGTCAAAAATTATTAAATTTGTATCGGTAGGGTCGATTCCACCAATATCTTTCAGCAGTGCCTTCCGTTGTGTGGGACAACTATGAAGGACTTCGAGGGCAGACATCGCAGACGGTGCTTGGGCCAGATATTCTACTATTGTAGTTCTGGGCAGCACGCGAATGAGGATTGAAAGCAGAGTTTCGAACAACACCCTTCAGGGGAGGGCGAAGAACTGTGTCTAGGCTCAGTCATTCAAGATGAAGAGGACCATTGGTAGGTGGATCTGATGGAGATGGTTGGACCATGGAAGGAGGTATTTCATCAACCTTCTCTTTGGAGAAAGAATAATCTTTGGCTCGAGTGGTAAGTGTGATGTCATTCTTCTTTGAATCACCTGTACACATTAAGACATAGGATGTATTGGAGGGAAAGGTTGGTCATGAATGCCCAATTAGGCTTGTTGTTGAGAAGGAAAGGGTTGTGAAAACATGGCTAGGGTAGGTGGTTTTGGGGTTCCTTGAAGGAACTTAGTAACCTCGTCTCGTCTCGAACAATCCTTAGTGTAGTGATCATCATCATAGATAAGACAAGGGTATCGAGGTTTGTGCTTATCCTTATCATCAATAGGTTGTGTTTTGGTCTTCTCAGATTGGAGATTATTTTTATCCTCCTTATTCTTACCCTTCCCTTTTCGGGATTTATTCTTTTCAACAGGGGTAGATTGAACAGAGTTCACCTCAGAAGTCTTGCAGGCGGGAGGAGTAGGAGACGGAGCATGTTGAACATTAGAAGCAATGAACTTGGGGTTGGTGGTAGAGGCTTGTGTAGAGTGGGGTTGGGCATGGAAAGTTCCAATCACACCATCAGCCACATGAGAAGCAACAGGAGTAGTTGAAGTAGCAGTAGTAGAAGGACGAGGTGAGTCAGGGAGAAAATCGTAAAGAGTACCCATTTTTGAATAAACGAGGTCAAGGTATTGAGAACGACTGATCGCATGTTCTTCTGTGAAAAATCCACCCAGGGAGATGTCATGAGAAATATCATTCATGAATGATTTCATGAACCACTCTTCCAGTAACTGATCAGGAAGGTCAAGTTTGATGAGACATCAATGTCGTCACCACTCATGAATGTGATTAGAGATATGAATGGCTTTGGTTTGTTTGAAATAACTCAAAATTTCAGTCCCCATTTCGTATCAGATCAACAACTGGTAGTGGGTGAGGAAATCCATGGAGAGGGTGTTAAAGTCAACGAAGAAACCTCGTGTCAATTCTATATACCACTTCATGGCGGAACCCATGAGAGTTTGTTGAAAAAGACATAATCAAATAGAGTCATCCATCAAGGATTTGGATGAACACCAAAGGTGGAAAGTCATTACATGATTGTTCGGGTCCTCTCCTAGTTTACCATCGAACTTAGGAATGTCGGAAGGTAGTTTGGTCGGTATGGTGGGCAATTGAGGAGAGTGACGGATATGATCATTTAAATTCTAGATAGATCAGGGAGGTCCAGGGTGGCTAAGAAAGGTAATTGTCTATTCACGTGGGGATACTAATGACTTTGGGGAGGAAGTCTTGTAGGTATACCAGTAGGAACGTAAGCAGTTTTCATATAATGCGAGGATCTGGGAAGATTCGATTTTTGGTATGGAGGCATGTAATTTATAGGGTTGTATTGGTTAGGCAAGTTCCCTTGAACAGGGACGTTGGTTCCATCGTTCAACCCCCAAATGGAATTGGATGGACCTGGATATGGTTGGCCTGTACTAGGGGGTATGCAAGAGTTAGTTTGAGTTTGTTGCCTCTAGTCGATTGAGGATTATTTCGGATAATATAGTTCCAATACTAGGCCAAGTCTATAGGTATGTTTTTTCCAGTGGGTGGGGTAGGTGGGGGTTTCCCTCCAATCAGAGGTTGTGTCCCAATTGGGATTTTACCTCCAGGGCGAAAATGTCCGCCAACAGGAATCTGGTAATTAGGTGTGAAAGACTGAATGGTTCCACTAGGGTCAGTTCCTCCGATAGGGGATGGAAGAGACCCTATGGAAGGGGGTCAAGGAAGTGTCATAATAAAACCAGGAACAAGATGGTGCCCAAAAGGAGTGGAAATTCTAGGAGTCCCGGATGGGATTTGTGTAGGAATGGGAATAGAAGCATTCAACGCATGATATCCAGGAGGAAGCATTGGGGTGAGTCTGGGTGAAAGCGGTGTGCCAATGGGGGATTGGCTAGCCACCGTATTCTCTATGTGAAGATTCATAGTATCTGGGACGATTGTATAATGGGCCATTTGAAGGGGGACAATCAATATATGGTTGGCTAGCTGTGCATCCGAACTAGGGAAATAATAGGTAGTAGTAAAAGGTATCGCGTTTGGATCAGATGTTTCGGGTGACTCAGGTGTGGCAATGATATTAACACTTGCTCTTGAGCCAAGGAGATCCCATCTAAAAATTCCTATAGTCCAAAAAGGATCTTGACCTTCAGGGCCTGTGAAAGGTATGGTTGGTAATCCACCAGACTCAACAACAATATCTCTAGATGAATTCACTCGAACAATATGTCTCACAGAGTCGGTAGGAAGTCACAATCCCTCTCGAGAATCTGTAATTCATAACTGTTATAAAGAGTCAGTTATTTCTAGTCGTGGAGTGGAAATGTCTTAGACTTCACTCTGTTGAGGAGAGCCCTTCGGTGAGTTGGTAGGAAAGGGTTGAGAACCTTCCAGATATTCTGGGTGTAGTCCTTGCATTCTACGTGAATGACGTGGAGGGTCAATGGTGATCGAGTGAAAATATCACAAAATAAATTCTATGGCCAACTTACAGAAACAAATAGCATGCACTAATAAAATCTAGGAATCAAAACCAAGAAAACAAGACCTTCTTATTCTGAAATCACTAGTTGGTGATGAAATCCAACATCATGATGTCGAGACAAAAAGGGGCTGGGCTAGGGTGGAAAAGTTACGTTGACAAACTACTTAACGGACTTACACCTTGGTGCAAGCTCCCACACATAATCGTGGGTATACCCTCCAAGGAGTCCGAGTGAGTCTGGCCAACATCAATTCCAGGTACCATGAAGACTTACCCCTCCATAGTCACCTTGTGTAAGAAACTAAGAATATAGGCTACTAAAGTTACCACAAACAATAATGATGCCTGGGGGAATAGTCGACAGTCCGATCCACATGCAAGGGCAGGGTATCTAGCCCGAAATCAACTTGAGAGGATTCCACCCATCATTGTGGGTATACCTCCAAGCGACCCCCGTAATACGTGCAATCTCTACATCAAGATCAACAAAGAAGGGTGAGTAACTCTATCAATCTCAATGCGACCTCAGGTTTGACCCTTGTGTGAGAAGGGCTTCCTAGGATAAAATGTTGCAAATGAAATTTGACACTCCCTATCACAAGATACTATTGTGTGTTTTATGCTTTGGAGAGTGTGTCTCACTGCCTATTCCAAAGCTCTAGCCTAGCTAATGTTGGTGCAAAAGAGCCCTAGAAAAAGTTACTAGTTAAGTTTTAAAGTTGCGCAATATTATTAAAGGTTGTTGTTATGCAAGAGGGAGATGAAAACGAAACCGATGTTGTATAAGACTCTGACCCAACAATGCGTAAATAGAAATGAATGATACAAATTGTCGTTCAATGAATTCTATCTACAACAGGGAAAGAGGAGTTTTCTGGAATAATGCAAACTACAATGTACGATCTCTTTTGAAATGCAGTATCAAACAATCATTTACAATGTAAATTCACTATTCGTTCTCTTTCAATACTTTAATGCCAATATTTTCTGAATAAATGATTGCTTAAAAGAAAAAAGACTTAATTTTTTTTTTTTATAAACCCAAAAATGGGGATGGAACTAAGAAAAAGTAGGCAACCAATGGAAATAAAATACTCAACAACACCCAAATCGACCTTTCAATGAAGATAAAAATAACAAACTGACAAGAAAAAACCTCAAATGCACATGAACAAGAAAAAAATTTCAAGCAGCAAGCAATCTAAAAGGACAATTAATCCCAACTGTTAATCCAATCAAAGGCTTTTGATCAAACAAGCACTCAGATCACGAAATTTGAGATTATACCCTTGTTGATAAAAGGTCAAGAAGCAAAAATTGGGAAAAAGAGTAAGAAGAGTTTTCGATCCTTGAAAACTAATCAACTGCAAAATTTGAAGTCAAGAAACAGTCAAACACTGGCAAAAGAAGTTCTCCCCAGATAAACAAACAAATCTGGGCATCAAAAAGATAGGAAGACCTAATCCAAAACTTTTGCAAATGAGTTTGCAGCCTGGTAGTGGGATACAATGCAAGAATTAGGGATTCTCGCAGTATAGATATAGGCAGGGTGCGAGAAGTTCACATTGGATTGAATATTATGGTGCGAACATCAATGATTCTCATAGGTCACAGAAAGGTATAGTGTGAGAAGGTTTGTAATCAAGAAAATTTTTGAAAAAGGACAAAAATTTTGAGTGAAATTTTGGGCCTAGAGAGTCTATAAGGGTCTCTTACAGACTGAGAGACTGGTTGGTAATGAAAAAAGTAGGTTGAGAGCAAATGGCCAACAAAAACTACAAAATGAGTTGTATCCCCAGCGGAGTCGCCAATTTTTTTATAGGATAAATCGGTATATGCAGACATTAACAGATCTCCCTAGATCCACCTAGATCTAGAACAAAACAAGACAGGACATGACACTTCCCCTAAGTCACAATCATTGAATTTATCATCGATAAAAGGAATAAATGACATACCTTTAGATATTTCTTCCTTATATCTTTGTTGTCCCTGCTTTGCTTTGGTAGCCTTGAGATATCAGATCTACAATGACACAAATCAACCAAGGTGAAAGAAACAATAATATATTCAATGAAGACCTAAACATGTGATCAAGGAGTCATGTAATAAAATAAGAGTGATTTTATGGGAAAGGGACATGCCACTTTATTTATATTAAATGAAAGTAGAAGATACAACCAGATTGCCTTGATGTCGCAAGTTTCCTTTCGGTGGTCCTTCGTTCCAACACACACACTTTCTCCACGCTTGCATGAAGAAGATCCACTATGGCTTGATGGACAAATGGAGGTCTCAAGAACCAATTCAAACAATATTCCTCACACAATTCTGAATCTATTCTTTCATCAATTTTCTATTCAATCTTGTTTTACCTCTTCCTTGAGAAACCCTTCATTATATAGGAGAAGGAGAGATGGTTAAAGGGATGAGGATGATCCCACTAAATCTGAGAAGTCAGTAGGATGCCAACCATGTGAATGCCAACTCATTTTCCATAAGATCCTCTTCTAGAACTTTCGTAACTTCCTCTTCCTTTTAAGATTTGAAACAATTTTGCACCCTACCTATAGAGAATATTGCGAACACCTCGGAGGATAGGTATAGGGTTTCCTGCGAGAATCAAGATTCTCGCACCCTACAACATAGTCATCCTGTGAACTCATCTTAAAAATATGTTTTATGGAAGAAGACAATAGTCACTTTTCTTAGGAAAAAGGTCCTTATGAGAGCTTGAACACATAACTATAGAGATACCACCAGAGTGACCAAAATAATGTGTAACAATAGGAGGTCATACTCAACATCCTCACAATGTGATGTACATCCAAGGATAATAGATCATTAAGGAAAACATCAATTGTCAAAACAACGGGGGATAAATGGATGAAATCAAACCCAAATGGATGAAGAGGGAGTCTAAATCCTACCATGATTGAATCTCCTAATATATAAGCCATTGATTATGATGGGAGAGGCACACTATAGCTGAGATCTAGGATGGCCCACCAATGCTAAAAGACAAATTCAAAATGTAACCACCATATTTTTTTATCTCATCATTAAAAAGAGAATAAAGAAAAAGGATGGTAAATGAAAGTTCATGGAGGAAGGAAGAAGGCCAAAGGTCATCTTGAGCTTCAATAAATACTATAATTGTACCAAAATAAAGGGTTTTTTTTTGGCTCTTCAAGAATTGTACATTTTTGAACTATTTTGGGACTAGAATGTTAACTAAAATTGAGAATCCATTCCTTGGATATTTTATGTTCTATTGCTGAAACTGTTAATATTGAGAAGCACTGAGGGCCATCTTTTAATAGAGACAAAAACTTGCATGTCTTGTTTTTTTGCTGCAAACTATTTCAAATGGAGTGTATGTTTTTCACATGGGGTGTAAGGACATATTTTCTAATAGAATTATATGATGCAATATATGTTCTTCTCACAGTATTGTTATTCTTTCTTATATTATACATCCTCAGAATATGATTTTTTTTATGTATGCATAGATATGATTTAGAATTTTCTGGTTATGTATGTGTATACATGTATTTCTAACTTTGCACCTTCATGACAACAAGCTAAGTGGGGTATTAAGAAAAGTTTAGTATAGGATAGGATAGATTAGAAGTAGATTATATTTGTTTCATGCATTTACATAATATTCATCTACATCTTTTGTCTACATAACCATCCATAATTCACCTTCATAGATGGACTAGGCCGCAATCGGTAAAACTAAAACTAGAAATGGTTGTTGGGCCATAATCCGGATGGGTTCCCTATTCCAAATGGTAAGAGGTCTGATTGGTACTTCTTACCATGGTTAACCTATGCTATTGACAAAGGGCGATTTTGCACCCATCAACAAAATGTTAACATGAACATATTTTAATACAATACAACACAAATTTTCTATTATAAACAATAAATATGACAATGAAAATATATCAAAACCACATCTTATGGTTGTACTTATATTTAATGTATTTTCAATATGGCAGTTGTAAATGGTTGTTAACTTTTCATATCCAGCATTATTATAAAATGAAGGAAAAAAAACATAATTGTCCATTATAGTTACCCATAATAAACTGACACATCCACAATATAAATTTCCAAACAAATCATATACAAATTATTCTTCATTTCCATCACCCTAATTATATTCCTTGATTGGAATTTTAACATTCTTTTTCTAAAAAATATGTTTAGATATCGGATCATGTGATAGTACGAACCACCAATCCCCATCCAACACATATGGGTAAAAAAAACACTTGGTTGCAATGTTTTGGGAAAACACAAGGCTCCTTACTTTCAACCCACATTTATTTAGAGTCAATACATATTATCCCACTAGCATGATCTTCTTTTACATTTATCCAGTTGAAGGTATCCCTCCACTTGCAACAAAAAATAACACATTTAAACGATGAGAAGTCCACTTGCATGATCTCTTGTATATTTCCAATGTAACCTAACTTTCCATTTATCATGTTTTCATCACAGTGGCTACCATGAATAGATTGGTCAAACTCAAGCTCCAATCCACAATCTTGTGTGATGTGGCCTTCATCAACATACTCAATGATAAAATGATGTACATATTCCCACATAGATGGCAAGAAATGCACCTATAAAAATGAAAACAAAGGGAGGTTGTTGGCACAGGGGCAAACCCAGGGTTCAATGCTTCAATAGCGCACCAACAAAACCCTAACCACTGACCCTTTCAGCAACACCTGCGAAGAATATGAAGTCTCATCCGAGGTAGAGGCAAAGGGGGTTGCAGGACATAGGTGTCTACAACCAAAGGAAATGCAAAGTGGATCCAAAACAACACACAAATAGCTAGTTATTATTTACCAACTTAAGCCTACTTCGCACAGTTATATCGCATATCTAGCACAATAATGCTATAACAAAATAACAAAAAGAAAAGAACACAATATCAACCACAGAGGACGACAAGATATACATGGTTCACCCTCTCCCTAGGGCTACATCCACAAAACTTTGTTTCTTGATATTATATGAAAACATATAGTTCTATTTGCACACTTGGCTTGTAGATCTCTCTCTCTTCTCTCTTTCTCTCCCCTTCCTATGCACCCAGCCGCGGGGTAGATCTTTGCACTGTGTAGAAGATATTACAATACATACTTTCTACCACTGCATGCTTCTCTATCTCTCGACCATAACAACCAGAAATCATTAACCACAATACTATGAATCAACCTTGAACCCCCCCTCCTATGTCTTCTAGACCTTTATTTATACATTACATGATAAATGTCTAGGTGTCAAACCCTATATCCAAAACCCTAGGTGTCTAAAACCCTAGGTCCACTTGACCCGTAATTTTAGGGCGTTGCTAGCCTGTCTTTCTATCTTCTCCGCGAGGTGATCCAAATCACTTGTTGATGAATTTTTTCGCTTGTTGCATTTTCCACGATCCATCTTCCTTTCTTAACTGTCCTCCTTGATCTTATCATTCAATGACTCATTTTTTCCTTACTTCATCCTTCTTGTCTGTTTCTTTTACCACTTCGACCCATTATCAGTCCATGTGCCTTCTGCACAGTTTGTACTTCATCTTTTATCTTCATTTTTCTTCTATTTCTTCCTTAATCCTTAACCAGGGGCCAACAAGCCCCCAAAATTCACTTATGACTCGTCTCGAGTCATTGCAGGACTGGACCTTTTGTTCTACTTCGAATTCAGAATGCATGGAGTAGCTTGTGCTTTCTAATCTGTCCCTCCACACTATGTGCAAACTGTCTTTTATGTGTCTAGTACCTAGTTTGAATTGCACCTGGTACCCAGACCCTTCTTCTTATGCTTTTACTGAGAACTGCGAGGTAGTTGGATTTCATAATACAATTTCAACCGGATCCCATTCACTAAACCTTCCTTCCATTCTCCATTCAAAGTTTTCAGTTGTGCAACTCCTCCTTCTGTAACATAGGCAACCTCATATGGCCCAAGCCAATGTGTCCTGAACTTCCCTAGATGCTTCATGAACTTGTTGTCATATACCAATACCAGATATCCTTGCTTGAAGGATTTCTTCTTAATATGTCTATCATGATAGGCCTTTTCTCATTCCTTATGTACCTGCTGATGAAATCCTGCAATAAACTGATCTTCCTCTAGTTCCACCAACTGCACGATCCAGTTTTGAACAACGCTAGTGTCATCCATATTTGTGAATGCTGAAATTCTTAAGCTAGGAACTAAATATTCCATAGGGACCACTGCTTCCATGCCATATACTAGCATGAAGGGAGTTTTCATTGTCATATTCTTGCAAGTGGTTATATAAGCCCATAACATTCTTAGTATTCTCAAATCCCAATCATCCCTGTCCAAAATGCAAATATTCGTCAATGTTATCTACAAGATCTAATTGAAAGCTTCGATTGTACCATTCTCTTGTGGGTGGTATGGAGTGCTCTTCCGATGGTGGACTGCAAATTCCTGAGTCAGGGCTTCAATAGTCTTATTAATAAAATGTGTACCTTGATCACTCATAAGGATCTTCAGGAATCCAAATAGGTTTATGATATCATCAAATATGAACCACGTAGCTATAGTTGCACTACATTCCTTAACTAATCTTGTTTTTTCCCATTTGGTCAAATACTTTGTCGCAGTGATGTTGTACCGAGATCTTGTGCGCTTTCCTGGTGAGTTGATAGGTCCCACAAAATCAATTGCCCATTTCTCAAATGCCTGTAAAGTTAGCTGAGGTGCTAAAGGAATCCCATCTCTTCTAGAAGGTTTCCCAACTCTTTGGCATACATCGTAGGCTTTGTAGTATCTCTTAGCATCCTTGTGTAAAGTGGGCCACCAAAGGCCAGCTCTAAGAACCTTTTGTGTTGTTTATTTTCCTACATAATGTCCTCCTGCAATGACTTCATGTGCCTCTGCCAAAATTAGTGGTCGTTCTACCTCCATAACACATCTCCACAAGATATCATTAGGTCCCATATTGTATAGCTATTCAGCGATAAGTGAAAAATATGCAACACGAACTACCAGATGTTTCTTCTGAATGATTGTATATTCGCGAGGTGACATTCCCATTAATAGGAACTGGACTATCTCAACGAAGTGATCATCAACCTTTCTGATGGACAACAATTGTGCATATGGTAGTGTATCCTCCAAACTAGTAGGTTCCTCTCCATGTTCTAACCTAGACAAGTGGTCAGGTCCCTTGTTCATTCTCCCTGGCTTGACCACAATCTAAAAATCATATTCCTAGAATAACAATAGCCACCTAAATATTCTTCCCCCCAACACTGGCTTGTTGACTAGGTATTTCAAGGCAAAGTGATCAGTGAACATCTTAAAATGTCCTCCCAACAAGTAGTTTCAAAACTTTTGCAGCATGCACACCATGGCTAAGCCTTCTCTCTCAGTGGTAGTGTAATTTATCTCAGTTGTAGAGAGCTTCCTGCTAGCAAAGGCTAACGGGTGGTCAATATCTCCTACTCCTGGTTGTGCTAACACTGCTCCTAATGCAATAGATGACGCATCAACCTGCACATGGAATTCCTTACTCTAATATGGGAGAACCAAAATAGGCGCAATGACCATTTTCTGTTTTAGTGTGTCGAAGCTCTACTGACATTCTTCTGACCATTGAAACTGACAATCTTTCTTTAAAATCTTTTCCATGGGTGTTGTTATCTATGTATAGCCCTTGATGAAATTTTTGTAGTATCCAGTATGTCCCAGTGCATTGTGTAGCTATCTAACTGATGTAGGAGGAGGTAGATCAACAATGATTAAAAGCTTGGAAGGATCTACCAGCAACCACTGCTTACACACAATATGGCCTTCCAACACTCAAAAGGGTGAAAATAAGATACACTTCTTCAGGTTCAAGGAAATCTGACATTTCCTGCACTTATCCAACATTAGTCTTAAACATTCAATATGATTTTTCAATAAGATAAAAACAGTCAGATCATCAAAATATGCTTCCAAAAATTTATGTAAAAACTCCTTGAATGCTTCAACCACCACCCTGAAAAAGATGGCTGATGAATTCTTCAATCCTAAAGGCATCACTGTGTACTGGAAAGAACCCCATTCTGTTGCAAATGTGGTCTTATGTCAATCTTCCTTAGCAATCTTGATCTAGTGATAACCTAAAAATCCATCAGTGAAGGAGTAAACTTCTTGTCCTCCTAAATTATCTAACACTTCATGAGTAAACAGACTAGGGAATGGATCATGTAAGCAGACATCATTCAAATTTCTTAGGTCTACACAAATCCTAATTTCCCTCATCTTCTTATCTTGGACCACCATAGGGATTATCCATTTTGATTCTTCAATAGGTTCTATGATTCCTGCTTCCAACATTTTGTCTAATTCAATATTGACTTTCTGCTTATATTTGGGATTCAGTCTATAGGGTCTCTGCTTGCCTAGAATTGCATATGGTTTTAAGGGGATCCTCATTTCTCCCATGGGTCCTTTAATTCCCTTCATGTTGGTGAACTTGGTTGGAAACAAGTCCTGATATTCATGCAGTAGTTCTGTGATATTGTCAATAGTGGCATCATCCCAATAATATCCAATGTTTGCGAGATTAGGTGCAAACCCAGGGTTCAACGCCTGAATTACTTGCTCGGCGACAGACCTTTTCAGGTGTTGTTCTACTGTTGTGACCACCTATTCCAACTATGAGACTCATCCCTTGATCTCTTCAAAAAGTGTGCAGGCTTCGTCCTGCACCGGCTAGAGTCTCGATATCACCTCCATAAATCTGCTCTGGATGGCAGTGACTTGTTGTTGGACTGTGCACTCCTCCTCCAACCTTTTCATCTTTTCCACTTTAGTAAGCAGCTTCAACTACACTTGCACAGTCGATGCCTATTGCTTTGCCTCCTAGAGATGTGCCTCCAATGTCCCTAGTTCCAGGTCTTCTGCAAGGTGCTCATAGGTCTATGCACTTCGATCAAATAGTTGCTTACATTATGAGGCCAACACCCTGATTGTTTATACGATTCTCCTGGCAGTTTCTTCCCTCGAATATCACACTTCTTGAGGAGTGCTTAGCACTGCTTGGATTTCTAGCTCTAATACTCTTGCTTGAAGCTACTAAATGGACTTAGAGAGGTTCCCCACTTGACTCTCGGTTGTCTCTTCTTCCATCTATGCCAAGCCCAACACAAAGCGAAGTTCTCTAGTCACTGCCTCTTTGAAAATAGTCTACTCTGCAAGAAGCTGGTCTTTCTCTTTCTGGATTTTCTCTTTTTCCTCTTCGAACTTCGTCCGAAGTTCATCGTTCTCTTGCTGTGAAACCCGAAGTTCCTTTAAGGCCTCCTCATTTTCTTTCTTCAGGACCTCTGTGGCCTACTCATTTTCTTCTTGGACTCGACGAAGTTGAGTCTCCGTTGCATATGCTAATCTAAGTAATTGGGTGGGCTCATCCCCCAATTCTACACTCTCTACTAAAGATGGCACAGTAGACACTGTGTGACTCGACTGGATAGTTTGTTGGATGTCTTTCAATTCTTTCTCGATCCTGTCATATAGTGTTTATTTCTTCACTTCATGTCTCTCTAGGATATCCTCTGAGGCATCTTCTACAACTATGATGATGAGCTGGATATCATCCACTATGAGTACATTCTGTGAATGAGGCTTATTGGCTCAGGACTTCTTCTTTGATGAGGGTTTCTATGGAGAAAACTACCTTTTCTTTGAGATCTCAACCTCTATAAGGGGATCCTTTGGTGGTGTCACTTCACCCTTTTCTTACTTGTCTTCTTCCCCTTACTACTCTTGGTTTACTTCGTCACCTCCTCCTCTTGCAGGTGAGTCAAACGTTGTTTCCTCCGATGCGTTTTCCTTCTCCTCACTATCTACCTCTTGTACTTCCTCATTTTTCTTCTTTTTCTTTGTGTTGGTTAGTACATCATACTCAGTTTGGGTGACCAAAGAGATTCTGATGATGTCAGGGTCAGAGAGCTCTGTATATTCCACTAGTACAAGGAATTAGGCTGGCCATTCCTTGGTCATCTCCTCCATGTCTTCATCGGATAATTTATAATATGATTGTAACTCCTCCTTGCTTTCATCCTTGCGTGCAGTGATGTAGATCAAGTGTCGGTATGCATGAAACTTTGCTAGTGGCATGTATGTATGCAAGGTGTTCGGGGTCATATGGGGGAATGATTCAATGGCGTGCTTGAGATGTAGGTAGTAAGCGTGGAACACCGCATTTGATTTTCACTGCTTCTCCATATCACTCATGTACCACAAGGTGGAGAACCTTGTGGCCAATGGCTCCGATGGCTCGACTTCTAGGAATGTCGCTCCCTCCGACATCTCCCAAGTGACAAATTCAATGAGAATAAAAAACCAACTGAAGTGAAATTCGTAGCCTTGGTCCTACGCTTCACGACAGTCCTTCTCCAACTTATTAACAAGGTGGCTCACCCAGTTCATATGAATTCCTTTGACACATTTCCTTGTGAGGTCAACTACGAATCCTATGACTTACGTAGAACAGTTCTTTCTGACTAGCTTTCCTGCTATCAGCTGACAAGCTAGGCACACTACGCCATCATGGATGGAGGCTACCTTGTAGCCTTGCTTCCCCTTCTCCACATATCCATAGGACTCCTTGATGAGTTGGGCTAAGGAACAATCTGATGTATTCCCTCGGTAGAACTGGTGAGGTTCTGGTCCTTGCATGCTTAGTCCAGTCATCAAGTGGATCAGTGTCAGATCCATAGTCACGCACCTATCAAGCCATAGATACCCTCCATGGAAGCATGATAAGAGGAGTTTAATGCATGCGTTAACATCCTGATGTATGCCAAAGTGGGGGATCTTCATCATGTTTAAGATCATCGATCTCGCAATCTCCTTAATCCATGACTGGGGAACTATCATGAGCTTCTTCCCAGTTGTCTTCGTTAGGTACCTATGCAGTGCGAGCATCACATAATTCTTCCTGTCGCCGAGGTTGAAATCGCTTATCTTGAGGGTTGGGATCAATCCCAACTGTGGTCTGACTGCATGTATCCCCTTCGGGAGGTACGCAGTGATCAACATGTACTTGAAATCATGTGGGACACTGTCATAACTAACAGCGTCAGCCAAAGGCGGGATGTAGTTGGGAAAGACCAACGGGATCTGCTTTGCGTTCACCAGATCGTCACGGTGCTTGCTTATTTTCTCAGTCACGGTTCATATAGACCTATATCCAGTCGAGGGTGATGCTTACAATCCTCTCATCGATGAGGCTTTTATTCCTATGGACATGCTTTCTCATCCATAAGGTCTACCAAAATCTCCTCCACAGACTTCTCTACTGCGCTACGTTCACCCGACATGCACACTCATGATCAAATAACTTGGGTAGGTGAATATATAGACAAGGTAGATAGACAGATGGTGAGGTCTATATAACACAACGTGGTATGCAATCACTTCTCTCTTAGCTCAGATATCTCAATTTGCCAAAATTGGTCCTAGCGCAACGTGGGAAGGATTAAATAAGCAACGTCGTAACAGATTCCTCCAACGGGCAGAAATGCCTCAATCATTATGATTCCATTAGTTATGGCATAGTCTCAATGGTCCAGTGGTGATGTTTCCAGTAATAACAACATTTCTAGTCATTTCAGAGCATCATTCTAATGGTTGGGATGCCTCCAACAGTCATATAGCTTCGTTGAGGCGAAGTGCCATTCTGCGCGGTTTTTCTAATTCGGAGAGGTTCAAGTTCAACAAGCCTACCTTCTTCAAAGTCTTCTCTGGAACTTCCTGCAATTTTTCTAATTTGTATTTCTTCTTACAGAGCTTTCTGGCCTTCTTTCCTATGTTCTGAGTCTCTGGATTCCTCTTTCCATTCTCATTCTTATTTTCTCTTAGCGTAGTAACTTTGCACTGCTGAGGGTCTTTCAAAGGGTTCGAATGTAATACTTATTTTCTTACTATTTCCGGGGTAGGTTCTCTTCTCTCCTGCATGTACATGTTCTTTATGTCTTCTTGTGTTCTTTCAACCTCGACAGCTAACTCTCTGGCCCTCAATTGCTTTGACTTGTCCTCTTGTTCTTGTATTAGTCGCTTTATTTTCCTAGTCATGAAGTCCCTTAATTCTTGTTTTTTTTGTTCTGTGGATTCCTCCTCTTCTTTTCTTAGGATCTGATATTTCTCAATCCATGTCTTTCCTAACAAAAGTGCAAAAGGAGTTTTGTTCTTAACAAACTTAAGGACTTGAAATTCTTCTTCGGTCGATGTTCCATGGGAAATCATAGGTATACTAGTAACTCTTCCACATAGGTTTATCATTTTTCTTTTAAACAATCCTAGCCTTCCCAATGAAGGAACCATATCAGGCTTTCCCAAAATTTCCCTAGTACTTTTTGGCATAACATTCACGTGTGTTTCCTCATCTAAAACACAGTCTATGTCGAAGTCTCCTATTCTTGTTTCTATGCATTGCTTCTCTCTTAAGATCTCTGGTAAACTGATGTCTCTGTGATCATTCAGTGTTTATTTCAGCTGTAACAACATATATTATGATTATTTCTGGTTCTCTAACATATCCTTAGTTTCTTGACCTTCTTCATAGTTTTCTTGTCTCATGTTCATCTTTTCAATTTTAGAAATCATTCTAGGGAAATCCAAAACCTCATGATTAATAGATTTACAAAAAATGCAAGTAGGAACTACACCAGGGAATTCCTTAGCAAGATGTCCCAGTATTCTCAAGTTATAACACAATGTCAATCCTCTCTTTCTTCTAAATGATCCCCAGCCTTTCCTATACTACACACTGGGATTGCAGTGATGGACCTGCAATCTGCAAAAATTCTTTCTAGGGTCCTGCATCCTCTTGTTAGTCCAAAAATTCTTTCTACACATAGGAATAACATATATTTCACTATCTCTATCAAATTTATCCAGATCAAATCTTCTTTGTTATAGTTTTCCCCTAGTTTTCAGACTAGGACAAAATCTATCAAACACACCTAGATTCATATTTCCGAAGAAAAAATTTCCACTTATATTACCTTTACCAGAACACAAAGATTTAAGATCTTACCTCTTTTCTTTAGATCAAGATTCTTTTTCTTAGAACAAAGCTTCACAAGATGATTATAATATTGTGCACTACAACAACAGATCTATGCACAAAGATTTTCTTTTCTTCAGTTCCCATCAATCACAGTTTCAGGTCCCAGAAACAGAACCATTTGTTGGCACAGGGGCAGACCCAGGGTTTAACACTTCAACAACGCACCAACAAAAACCTAACCACCATCCCTTTCGGTAACACCTACGAAGCAGATGAAGTCTCACCCGAGGTAGAGGTAGGGGGTTGCAGGACACAGGTGTCTACAACCAGAGGAAATGCAAAGTGGATCCAAAACAACACACATAGATCTAGTTATTATTTACCAACTTAAGCCTACTTCGCAACAATTATATCTCATATCTAGCACAATAATGCAATAATAGAATAACACAAAGAAAACAACACAACATCAACCAGAGAGAACGACAAGATATACGTGGTTCACCCTCTCCCTAGGGCTACGTCCACATAAATTTGTTTCTTGATATTATATGAAAACATACAGTTCTATCTGCACAATTGGATTGCATATCTCTCTCTCTTCTCTCTTTCTCTCCCCTCCCTATGCACCCAACCGCAGGGTATATCTTCACACCCAGCTGAAGATCTTACAGTACATAATTTCTACCAGTGCCTGCTTCTCTCTCTCTTGACCACAACAACCAACAATCATTAACCACAATACTATGAATCAAACTCGAGCCCCCCCTCCCAGGTCTTCTATACCTTTATTTATACATTACATGATAAAGGTCTAGGTGTCAAACCCTAGATCCAAAATCCTAGGTGTCAAAAACCCTAGGTCCACTTGACCCATAATTTCAAGGCTTTACCAGCCTATCTTTCTATCTTCTCTGCGAGGTGCTCCAAAGAACTTGTTGATGACTTTTTCCGCTTGCTAAGTTGTCCATGATCCATATTCCTTGCTTATCTTTCCTCCTTGATCTTCTCGTTCAACGACTAGTTTTTCCCTTACTTCGCTCCTTCTTGTTTTCTTCTTTGACCACTTCGACCCATTCTCAGTCCATGTGCCTTTCGCACAATTTGTACCTCATCTTTTCTCTTTGTTTTTCTTCGATTTATTGCTTAATCCATAACCAGGGGCCAACAAAGGTGTCACATATCTAATAACCAAAGCATTAATAAAAAAATAATACATGTTACAATTCAAAAGTCCAATATTGTAAATAGAATGTGGTACTAAGAGAGGTTATTATAGAGTTGTTGCACCCGATCCATATTCTTAGTGCATATAGATATTCTCCACATGGATTACGATATGAAGCCACATATTTCTCTTGTATTTGGTCAGCCACCCAACTGTTTAAATACTTTCCTATCACTTTCCCATTTCCTTCTTTTCTCTTCATACATCATGACCAATGGTTTTATTGCCTCCGTGTTGTAAAGAATGAATTTATTGATGGAATCCATTTCAAAATTCGCTAATGTATACAAAAATTCAAAATGAATAGAATGATATTAAATATTTATTATCAACTTAAAAAACAAATTTATTGATGGCATCAAAATTTCTAAATTCACTGACGTACAAAAGAATTCAAAAAAAATAGCATGGGATGGAATATATATTAGCAGCTTCAATGAAACAACTTCTTTGTAGTAAATTGATAAAACATAATTGACTTACTCTTTATCAAGCACTTTTTCCCGTTCATTTGGAGTACCTCCCCTTCCCTTTTTTTCATCATATTGATGTTTGTCCGAAATGAATCCCCTTATTTTTCATCAATTTGTTTGATTTACTAATTTTCATAATAGAATGACTCATATACTATGTGCCCCTTGTTGGGATCTAAAGATTTCCAAAAAACAACCTTAGTATGACATTAATTTCATCAACCAAGGATTCGTCTTTTCTCTCAAGATTGTCAGCAAATTCTATGCAGATAAGTTGTAGAGGTTTAAATCGTGTATATAGTTCAGTTACAACAAATCTGGGTCTATCTAAATTATTGTAATAATCAAGTTTTTCACGCATTAACTACAAAATCTGAAACTAATAACTCAATCAACAGAAAATACATTTTGAGCAATAACACACCATGAAAAAAAACATCAATTAATTACTAAACTCATTCATCTATACAAGAAACAACATTTTAATCTACAAAAACACTAATGAATCAATCTCTCGAAGAACAATGATTAATTAACCTATTTGAAAGGAACAACAATCTATTGATATTTAAGAAGGAACAACAAATGCAACTTTAATGAAAGGAACACCAAATGCGAATTTAATGAAAGGAACAACAAATGCAAACTTAACAAAAAGAATCCACAAGCGATAAATTGACAACAATCGGTAATGGAACAACAATCGAGAATTTCCAAATAGAACATCTACTTTTTGCGAATGGAATAACAAAACCAATTCATAATAGAAAAAACACATTAATGAATCTGTTCTAATTGTTGAAGGAACTATCAAATCATAGAATTATAACAGAATTGATAAAATTACAGATAAGACAATAGCTCCTGTCAACTGGTTCCACTGTCTTCAAAAGATATTGTTATGAAAAAATCAGTACATGGAAATGGTCAAAACGTTTGAAGCTTCCATTAATTCCATAATTTATAATTCATTTACAACTGGATTTTTATACAAAGTGTCAACAATTAAGAGATCTGAATTTTGGTCTCTCTCTCTATCGTTCACTCTTATTTATATATTACAATAAGACAAGTAAATTAAGTTATCTTGAGGATCGAGAGATCCTCAGGATTGCTTTTACTATTTATAAAGATTGCAAGATAAAAAATCAAACTTCTTTTGAACTGTCTTGTGCTTGATTTCTTTAATCTTCAATGGTCTATGCATCTTCATGATCTTCTTGATTATCCTCAATTAACAATAATTGTCCATTTCTACATAAAATCAAAGAAATTCAAACCAAAGTTTAGAAAATATCTAATATCATTTAATATTATTTTCAAAAGATTTTTAATCATTTTCTTCGCTAATTATTTCAAACTAATAGAAAAGTCAGCAAAGAATATATCATAAACCAAAGCAACAAGGAGAATATTTATACCTTTTTCTTACCTCAACATACCCCCCAACTTAACTTTTTTCATGTCCTCATGCAACAAGAGAGTTCATATGCAAGGCAGTGAGACTGTAGCGTGGAGAGGTCTCTTCTCTAGACCTTCGGAACCCATGCTTATCTTTAAGTTCTTCAAAATCAGCTTCCTCCCTTTTCTTACGGAGTTCATAAACACTCAGATAACCCTCTAGAGGATACTAAATAATGGGGGTACTATACCTGCATCCAATCCAGGAAGGCCCTGCTTCCATGATCATATTGGCATACCTTTATAATCTGAGAGCAGTTGCTTGAAAATTCCTAAAACCAAATGGTTCCTTGTTCTTGATTTCATTTGAAGAGACATTCCATATTAATTTGGAAGCAGAAAGGGCGTCTTCTCTAATTTCTCCAAATTACTATAGCCCTGAATGTACAACATATCTATGGATGGGAGCTAAAGATTCCACAACCTTCTCCCTCTTCATAAATGTTCTATGCTGCATAATGGTGTCGGAGGGTTTAGAAGGTTCTCCTCTGATGCATAGGTCTAGCCCATTTTCTCTTTTCATAAATACCTTATGTGCCTTGGCCCATCTCAGTTGATTTTTGGCAAAAGATAAAAAGGCCCGAAACTGGATATCCTCGGTGAATGGATTGGGGTTCTCATTTCTGTTTTCTTCTAAAATTAAATCATGAAGATATAATTCACACAGAAAGTATTTAACTACATCATCTTGTTCTTTGAAACACGAAACAAAATCAGAGACAATGGAAAACTCAGAAGGTGTTCCTTCCCTAATGGATTTCACTTTTAATAACAGATATCGTTCCAATAAAAATAGGGCATAATTATTAGGAGGGGCCCTGCAAGATAATATATATGAATAAATAGAGAAAATACTTTTGATTTGCCCAAAGCTCCATCAAGCTGACCCTTCACCTTCTTTACATTTTATTTTTCTCTGCTGAGATCAACAAAGGTTTCATTTTCAGATGTTGACATTACTCGGATTTGTCTGACAAATTTATGATGCTTTGTTACTATCACCATTTCATTTCAGCATTGTGTTAGGGTCTGTTGGGATTGTTCCAATTCTTCTTCCAATCTTCTGATAGTGGCATCCTATTAAGAGGAATGAAGCACCTCTTCATCCTGAACAACTTTTTCTACTATTAATGGATCATATGTTTGAGTTTCTGTTTCAATTGATTCCAAGGGAGCATGAAAATATGTTTGTCTTTCAACACAGTGAGTATGAATTTCCCTTCTAGGAAGTGGATTTCTTCCCTGTATTCTAACCCTCCTATATTTCTTCTTCTTATAGGATTTGTCATACTATTCCAGATGATTCTTAAGTTGTCTAATTTTTCCCTTCAATCTGCCAACTTTTTGTTTTAATTCCTTTATTTTCTTGACCTTCCCCCTCAATGCCTTATTTTCATGTTCCATTTTTTTGATTCGATTATTTCCTTTTTCTGTTGTTTCTTTATGTCCAAGGGGAATTTCAAGGTCTTCCCCATCTGGATCAATTGGAAATTCATTCCATGTATCCTATGGGCATTCTTGTTTCTCTAAAGGATTTCTCTCCTTAAAATGAGGCTCTAGTTGTTCTGCTACATCAGGAGATTCCCTCATAGGAGAGAATGGAATCTCCATATCAGGAAGATCAAAGACAAAGTTTGAAGGAGGAGAGGTTGGAGCTTGGGGTTCTTACGACCCGTCTGTATCTTTAGTAAGTGACATTCCCAAATTTCCCTACACTTGGGCCATATTCTCTTCATATCTTTTGAATAAATAATCTTGCTTCCCTACCGGGTTTTTATGTGATGGCTCTTATGTTTAGACAATCTCCTGAGTGATTTCAGGTTGTATTGTATCTCTACCCTTTCTTATTTTGACAAAGGGGGTTTCAATAACATAAATTGTTCTTTGTGTTTTCCTTTTTGATGTTTCTGCCCGCATACTCTGAGTTTCTTATTTTGATTGCTCATCTTTCAGCTGAATAAGTTATGTTTCAATTTCAGGATGG
Organism: Picea sitchensis; assembly: GCA_010110895.2. Taxonomy (NCBI): domain Eukaryota; kingdom Viridiplantae; phylum Streptophyta; class Pinopsida; order Pinales; family Pinaceae; genus Picea; species Picea sitchensis. The sequence continues at coordinate 138,812 of SNQJ01S0037733.1, forward strand.
GTGGCTAGTATTTTTGTTTGAGCACTATCTCACTCTAGCTGGACTGCCTCAATTCCTCGTGGAGGAATTTCATGGTGGATTTCTGTCTGGGGAACTTCTGGTTTCTCAATTACGTCCCCCCATATTATTTGTGAATGATTTAAGGCCCTGACTACTATCAATTTTACTAACCCATGGTGACTGATTACGTTAGCAGGGTCTTTAGTTTTTTGAGTTCTTCCAGTGACGTCATGCATAATGCTATTAAAAAAAATGGCATATTTAATACTAACCATTGTTTTAACACTGCCAATAGCTTGAGGTGGCGATGCATCACCTCATCATATCGTCTGTTGCATGTAAATTATCTTTTCACCACGCCTTCTAGCTCCCTCCAAGGTTCACCGAGAGTAGTGGGGTTGAGGCCTTTTCCTTTCTGGTCAAATTCCTCCCCTGCTTCTGCAAAGGATTCCACATCTTCCTAGAGTGCTATGTATTTACGAGTCTATTTTGTTCCTTTATTTGGAAAGCCTGTAACCTCAGCTATGATGATGCTAGTGACTGGTATTTGTATGCCTTGAATTATTGATATTCCCTCTTGTATATTTTGGAAGAATGCTAGCACAACATTTGTATCAAATCCCTGCAGTATGTTAAAATATTGTGTCCACCCTAAATGGTGTAGAATTTCCCTAGCCTGATCAGTCACTCGCAGCAATGTCATCTCACGATGAATACTTCGGTCACCCATATATTCTGCAAAAACATCGGTACAACTATCATTCCTACCTGTAAAACTTGTTAGAACAGCCTGCAAAAGAAAGTTACTAGAAATGGTAAAAATTGCATAACAACAATGGTATATAAAAAAATTATGTAATTTCCCATTATTTGTTGTTAAGCCCTAATATTGGCTCATTACCACTTAATTGGGGCATATTAGATTAGTAATGTTATGTCAGATTTAAGCCATTAGTTGTAATTTAGATTAGTAATGTTATTTTATTTATGTCGGCTTTAGGCCATTAAACCTCCGAGTCTCCTATATATACCAAGGAGACATTTTCATTTTGAATCATCTTGTACTTGAACATTTAAGTGGGGTAAAAGGAGGTTGCCCCCTCGAAGAGGCTTATTATCTGAAATTATCTCTTTTTCAAGTC
>SNQJ01S0037733.1:139963-156918 GCA_010110895.2 Picea sitchensis
AGGGAGGCTCATCTACTCCTTAAGAGTGTGGGATGCGTAAGAAGTGTAAGAATGCCAAGTAAAAATGTGTCTTAGACTCCTTATTATGATGTGAAGGAAAATTATCATTCAAGTATATGTATATATATAGGGAAAATAAACGAATTATGGTGGTTATGGATCATGAACAATATTAAGATACTTCGGAAGAATCAATCCATAAACAATTTGGTAAGGTATGTTAGATATTCCTCAAAAAGAAAGTAAGAAATCGTTTCCATGATAATTAGAAATGATGTCGTTGAAAATTAATTATTGAAGTTCATAACCAAAGGAGTAGCTAAACATATAAGGATTAGTCATAAAAACATCACTTGTTGTTGGTGGAAACAGAAATTGCTTCTTTCAAGGGAAATGAACAACAACATGAACAAACGCAAAGGGAACATCAGTTGTTTCTTTCGAATGAACGTCATTACCCTCAAAGGGAACATCAATCGAAACAAATGGAATGACAATTGTTACGTTTGAATGAATGACACTACCTACAAAGGGAACAACAATCGCAACAAAGGGAATGACATCTTTTACGTTCGAATGAATGACACTACCCGCAAAGGGAACAACAATCACAACAAAGGGAACTACAGTTATTACGTTCAAATGAATGACACTACCCACAAAGGGAACACCAATCGCAACAAAGGGAACGACAACTGTTACATTCGAATGAATGACACTACCTGCAAAGGGAAAAACAATCACAAGAAGGGGAAGGATAGATTTTATGTTCGAATGAAGATGATGATGGTGTTCAAATTGAACGATCTAATTAAGTAATTAGATATCTCATGCATAAAGAATTTTTTTTTTTAGCGAAGCTAGGATTGATTAGTAATCAACTAAATTCATTTAGTTGATCAGGGGAATACAATATATTGGATGGTTTACGGTGTCATGCATTCATTTTTATTTACTACAGTCACAATCGTGCATCTTTGTAGTGCAGTCGTCCGAATTTTGCTGCGAAACATGACATATTCATCTCTTGTATAGAGAACAAGGTTTATATTCAATGAATTTTTCAAAGTAAAATAAGATAAATTTGGAGTTTGAATAAGGAATAGAAAAGAGTGCTAATTATATTTCATTACAGTCATATTTTACATCCTTTCTAGTCTTTTTTCTCCAAAGCTCTTTATAGTGACTTCCCTATAAAGTAAAAAAAACTTAAAATACTCAATCAAATCTTCAAAGAAAAATATATACAATATTTATAGTGCTAGAAAAAACAAAAATTTCATGGAGTTGAAACTGTTGGGTTACCTTCCCATCCAGCTAAAATCTTAACAGTAGGATCATTACTTACTTCTTGGAAAAAGGATTCTTTTGAAAATGGCTAATGGTAGAGTCGTAGGCGATGTCCATTTACCAAAGAAGGAGAACGAGACCCTTCGATGATAACTAAAGTGACAATCCCATTATCATGGACTTCTTTGATTTGATATGGTCCCAGCCACCTTATGTGCAACTTCCTGGGGAAATCCTAAAATATGGAATCATAAAGAAGCGCCCAACCACCTTTCTGGAATGATTTCTTCTTGATAGGCTTGTTGTGCCACCTAACTCTCTGCTATTGAATAACAGTTGTGCGTTGAAGGGAAAACAAGCGTGCATCATCTAACTCATTGAGCTTCTGTAAGCGTTGTGTGTGTTCTTCCATAAGATCTAGTCCAATTTCCTGGGCCATTTTTAGAGTCTTTATCTCAAATTCAATTGGAAATATAGGCTCTTTTCCAAAGACTAGGTGATAAGGAGAGTAGCTAGTAGTGTTACGCCATGTTGTGTGATAGGCCCATAAGGAATTTGGAAGCTCAACTGCCCAATTTTGACGGTTTGTTGAGAATGTTTTTTTCAAGATTGCCTTCAAGACTTTATTGGTACTTTCCACTTGTCCATTTTCCTGGGGGTGGTATGGGGAGGTAACCCTATGTTTAATGTTATAATTGCACAGAGTGACCGATATTTTATGTGCTGTAAATTGCAACTCTCCATCCGTGATTACTTCCCTGGGTAATCCATAACATACAAATAGTTCAAAGAGAAATTTAACGACTTCTTCCTCAGTTGCATTTGGCAAGGCTACTGCTTCTACCCACTTGGTCATATAATCTATTGAAACTAGTATATAAGAATTTTGGTTTTATTTTGGGTTAAAGGGACCAACAAAATCCAGTTCCCATCTCTCAAAAGGTTCCACCACCACTTGTGGTTGTAGGGGAATTTCATCATCTTGGCATGGTCGACCCATCCTCTCACAACTATCATAGGCCTGGACATACTTCCTTTCATCTTTAATTATCGAGGGACAATAATAACCCGTATGTAAAACCTTATGCCCAGTTCTTCGGTCTGCAAAGTGTTCACCACAGGGCTCATCATGACATGCCTTCAGAACATCATGATTTTCATCCTCTTTAATACATCTTCGGTTTTGAAGATCATACCCTATGTGGAAAAGATATCCACCAAACCAAGTGAACCATGCACTACGATGAACAATTAATTTCCTTTCTCTTGATGACAGGTGCGCTGGCAATTTCCCAACCACCACATAATTCACCACATCAATGTACCAAGGCATCTTAATAGTCACAGTGAACAAATGTTCATATAGAAATTGGTCTTCAATTGTCAAAGAGTTATCTGTCTTGGTTATACGAGACAAAAAAATATGCAACAAGATTTTCTCTTCCTCGTCGATCCTTAATGGTGATGTTGAATTTGTGCAAAAACAACAACCACCGAGTAACCCATACATTATTAATTGGTTTTTTGGCTAAATATCTAATAGCAGAGTGATCAATATATTGAAACATTAGATAACCTGTTATGTAGTGTCGAAATTTATTAATAGCATGTATAACAACTAAAAATTATTTTTCTGTTACTGTGTAATTTAATTCGGCAGGGGTAATATGTTTGCTAATAAATTAAATAACATAAGGTTTCTTGTCTTCTTCCTGTCCAAGGACGTTGCCTATAGTGACATCTGATGCATCTGAAGAGATGTGAAATGGTAACTTCCAGTTTGGTCCTATCAACACTGGTGCTGTTGAAATTAACCTTTTAAGCTCTGCAAATGCAACATCACACTTATCAAACCACTGAAATTCCACATTACTAGTTAAAGCATGTAAAGGTGCAACTATTCTTGAAATTGTTTCTATGAATATGCGATAATATCCTGCACAACCAAGCAAACTACATACCTTAGTCTATGTACGAGGCACAGACAATTTAAGGATTACCTCTATCTTTGTTGGGTCTAACTTGATTCCATCTGTAGAAACATAGTGTCCTAGTACCACACCTTAAATCATAATCATATGACATTTCTCATGACTCAAACATATCCTAGTAGCAATGGATCGTTCCAGTACCTTCTCCATATTTCTTAAATCTTGATCAAAGTCAGTGCCATAAGGAGTAAAATCGTCCATGTAAACTTTGAGTCCTTCATTAATTAAATCAGAAAATATGCTTAAATTAGCTCTCTGGAATGTAGCTAAAGAATTACATAACCCAAAGGGAAATACTCGATATGTGAAGGTACCCCGAGGGCATGTAAACGTGATTTTATACTGTTCTTCTAGAGCAATTTGAATCTTATTATAATCGCTAAAGCCATCTAGGAAAGAGAAAAATTGCTTCCCTGCTAAACTATCAAGGACCTGATCTATGAAAGGTAGGGGAAAATGGTCCTTCTAGGTAGCTTTATTGAGTTCTTTGTAGTCTATGAAGATTCTCCACTTACCATTGTTTTTAGGGATGATTACCAGTGGGGAGACCCACTGGCTGTCTGAAATAGGATATATGAAATCTACATCCAACAGTTTCTATAATTCTTCTTTGAGAATGTCCCTAAGATGAGGGTTTAATCTTCATTGGGGCTGTCAGATGGGTCGAGTATCTTTTTCAATATAGATATGATGTGTACATAGTTGGGGATCAATACCCTTCATGTCGAGATACTCCCAAGAAAAATCATGTTGGTATTTAGAAAGGATCTGAATTAATTTTTGTTGTTGTTGGTCATTCAAATTGGTGTCAATATTCATAAATATTCCTGGTGTGATTTCAACTGCAATGTTGTTATGGACAAGAGTAGTGGGAATTTGTTGCTCCATCAATTCTTCCAAAGGATCTCCCTGCGCTTCATTATCTAAAATGAATTTTAGCATTTGATATGTTTGGTTACCTATAACAGTTGGGTTTTTAATGAAGTTGCTAATCACATCATATTCTACTTGGTTTTTTATCCGGAGAGCTTCTTCTAGTGTGAGAGGAGGGCATATGTTTTCTTCCGAATATCTCAGTGGTTGCAACTGCTAGTGTATGTCAGGAAGACTTGATTTATCTAGATGATACAAGATAATTTTATTTATAGCACTTCCTCTAGAAATTGTCTTGTTTCCTGTGTGAGATCCTATATATGCATCTGATGTTGCTAGCCACGATCACCCTAATATTAATGGGTGTCCATCTAGTCTACTTCTTGGTTTAATAACTAGGAAATCAGTTGGTTATTCCCAAGAGACGATTGAGATTGCTATGTATTGTAATGTGCCTACTGGTTTGACCATCGATCTATCAACCAATTATAAGATAGTTGAAGTAGGTTCAAAGGAGGTGATACCTATGATGTTACAGGTCTCGGTGGTCATAATATTGATGGCTGCTCCCAAATCCACCAGTGTATTTGGGAAAAAGAAACCATATATCTAAACGGTTACCATGATATTTGTAGGGTCTGTGTATTTAACGGGCTCCTGTTTGCCTAGAATAAGATCAAAAAAAGTTCCTACCACATGAACAGTTGATGGATTCTTAGTTTTCCTTCTTGGTTTTTTTCCACATAATTATTTAATCGTTTTCTCATAAATAGTAATATCTTGTAAATCCTGTAGGAGTGGGAGTTTAACACATAGATTTTTTAGTTCCTCGATGATATAAAAGTTGGGATATAAATATGGTTTTTCTATCATTAGCCTTTCGAGAAACGGGGAAGGATAAATTACGTCTTTATCAAGATTTTGTTGCTCGACTATATTTTCCCTCTGTTCTGCTTCTTCTATTATAACCACAGTCGATGGTTTTATTATTGGTTGTATATGATTCTCATTCTCATGTTCTTGATGAATGCTAATTTTGTCGGGATAAATTACACGCCCTACCTTAACTGAAGTCCGTTGCACCCTATAGAGTTCATTTCACCTTCTAAATTCTCGACAATTTGCATGAGTTGGAATGGTCTATTATTAGGATTTGGGTTGGGTTGAGTTGGTATTTGAGGGCGCATTTGAGGTTGGGAATTTTGGGGTAATTGAAGTGGAGCTTGTGAAGTGGGTTGAGCTTGAGGAACCATTCCCATATTTTGATTGGTCAGTCCCATGGGGTGCTGCCAGTTTTGAGTCCAATTGGGGGCTTGGGCAGCTGAGCTAGTCCACTGTGAAGGATAGGGGTTATTATTTGAATTCTACCAAAATGAAGTAGATTATTGCAAGTTAGGCCAAGTAGGATTGGGAGCTGATTGATTTGGATAGGGTGTCACATGATATTGTTGGGAATTCCAGGTGGGGTTAACAAATGGTTGGCTCTTCCATGTATTTCCAAGATTATGTTGTTGATTATATTGTTCAAGAAAGAAAGAAGAAGGATCTTGTAGCATACCTGGGGGATGAGCCTGCCATTGGCGGCGTTGAGCCATCAAATATACCTCTTTTGTTTCCTCTTTTACCTCTTTAAAGACAACCTTTAGTCTTGGAAGTGATGGACATTTTTTGTCGCATGATCTTTGGAACAAATAGCACAGGCTCGAACCATGTCCAGGGGAAAATCCCTTGGACTGTGTTTCTTCCTACACCGTGGAAAAAATGCATCCAAGGAATGTCCTGCCTCTATTTTTCTCTATTTAGCCTACAGAACATCCAATTGCATAGTTAAAGTACCCAAAATGTAAGTTTTAAAATTCTCCAAAATATTACCAATTTTTGCTTGGGTGATAGTTCCACTAGTAATGTTTCTACTTCTGGTGATGGGGCCTCATATTCCTGATATAGTTTGCATACTACCGTGTGAACACTTGATACATAGTTGGATAGTTTCATCATACGTTTCTTGATAAATATCACCTTTTCCCATTAAATTTAATGTCTCTACCCATTCATCCTTCATACCTTTTATTAGAGTGGCTTTAAGTACCTCATATAGTAGTCTACCATAAGGTGATCTCTGCGGGTTATATTGAAATCTTTCAACATATTCTTCTAGTGTTTCATTTTCTTTTGCAACCATTTTAAATATTTCATCCTTTAAATCCCTGGTTCTACAATAGTCTTGATATTTTGGAAGGAAGGCTTGTTTCATTTCGTCCCAAGAATTTATAGTTCCTCCCCCTAGTCCCATAAACCATCGTAAATTTTCTCCTTTCAAAGTGGAAGTAAATAGATTTAGCTTTCAGGGTTCAGATTTATAGTCATAACCTATACACAGGACATCAAATTCGAATAAGAACGGGTCAGGGTCCTCTGAGATCAATCCATTAAAGGTTGGAAGATTCTATAGTGGAATGGTTTTTGTTGGGGCATTAACAACCGAATCAACTATAGGATATTCCAAAGTGGTAGTCTGGGTTTGGGGTCACGGCTGATTTTTCTATGCCATTTGGTCGAAAATGTTCCAATAACCCTCAGGGATTTCTTGGCTTGGGTGTTCTACTCGGGGTGGATGATTAATTAGTCCCTTAGGAGGTTTGGCCACGCTACCTATGTCTGGGATTTTAGGTGTTCCTTCTCCTGCCAGAATCATAGGATATCCAAGTTCAGGTGGTTGTGGATTTGCCTCAGCAATTCCACTGGTCTCCCCTTCTCCTTCTCTCAAATTACAAGAATTTCCCTCGCCTAAAGGACTGAAAAGTGGAGTGTGTGTATTTTGGAAACTATATTCAATTCCTTCAGTTCCACTATGAACCTCAGCATGAGCCACAGTTGGTGAATTTGTTTCTTGAGGGACTTAGGTAGAACCTTTCCAAGGTCCAACCGAGGCTTGAGATTCAATTTTTAGGATAATTTCATCTATAAAAGTTCTCCTTCTAGGGGGTATCGGGCCCTGGTATTTTTGTAGTTTTTGGTAAGTTTTTTTTTTTTTTCGGGTTCTTTCTTCTTATTCATACACACCGACACAAATTCGATGCACCTCTGTAACCTCTATGCATCATACGAAGGTAGGCATTGGCACAAGCATTTTACTTGTTTCCTATGTAGGTTCTTACCTTGCATTTTCAATACCTCATCCTTTCAGAGATGCAACCTATACTATCCTTGACAATCTCCCCAGCAACAACGCCAAAATGTTGGGCTTTAAAGATGTCCTAAAAACAACCTTAGTCTGAAATTAATTTCATCAACCGAGGATTTGTCTTTTCTCTCAAGATTGTCAGTAAAGTCTATGCAGATAAGTTGTAGAGGTTTAAATCGTGTAGATAGTTCAGTTACAATAAATATGGGTCTATCTAAATTACTATAATAATCAAGTTCTTCACACATTAACTACAAACTCTGAAACTAATAACTCAATCAACAGAAAATACATTCTGAGCAATAACACACCATGAAACAAAACATCAATTAATTACTGAACTCATTCATCTATCCAAGAAACGTCAATGTAATCTACAAAAATGCTAATAAATCAATATCTCAAAGAACAATTATTAATTAACCTATTTGAAAGGAACAACGATCTATTGAGATTTAAGAAGTAACCACAAATGTGAATTTAATGAAAGGAACAACAAATGCAAATTTAATGAAAGGAACAACAAATGAAAACTTAACAAAAATAATCCGCAAGTGATAAATTGACAACAATCGGTAATGGAACAACAATCAATAATTCCCAAATAGAACATCTACTCTCTGTGAATGGAATAACACAACCAATTCATAATAGAAACAACACATTAATGAATATGTTCTAATTGTTGAAGGAAATATAAAATCATATAATTATAACAAAATCGATAAAATTACAGATAAGATAGTAGATCATGTCGACTAGGCCCACAGTCTTCAGAAGATACTGTTATGAAAAAATCAGTACGCGGAAATGGTCAAAAAGTTTGAAGATTCCATTAATTCCATAATTGATAAGTCATTTACAACTGGATTGTTGTACAAAGTGTCAACAATTAGGAGATCTGAATTCTGGTCTCTCTCCCTATAGTTCACTCTTCTTTATATATTACAATAAGACAAGTAAATTAAGCTATCCTGAGGATCGAGAGATCCTCAGGATTGCTTTTACTATTTATGACGATTGCAAGATAAAAAATCAATCTTCCTTTGAACCGTCTTGTACCTAATTTCTTTAATATTCAATGGTCTATGCATCTTCATGATCTCCTTGATTATCCTCAATTAACAACAATTGTCCATTTTTGCATAAAATCAAAGCAATTCAAACCAAAGTTTAGAGAATATCTAATATCATTTAATATTTTTTTCAAAATCTTTTTAATCATTTTCTTCACTAATTATTTCAAACTAATAGAAAATTCAACAAAGAATATATCATAAACCAAAGTAACAAGGAGAATATTTATACCTTTTTCTTACCCACACACCCCTCTACCATAGATCCCTCTGGTTTTTCCTTTTTTTGAACAAACCCCTTCAATTTTTTCATGTACCTCTCTAAGAAGAACATCCAATGACATGAGAGTACCCAAACTAATTCATCCTCATCAAGTAGGATAATTACAAGATGGGCTTGTAAGTCCATAAAACTCATGGGCATTTCCTTATCAAACATACAAACAAATCTCAGCTATCTCTTGGTGCCACCATGGAATGCTAACCATATGAATCTCCCTTGATGTGATCAAACTCATAAATGCAGATAATTTCGATATGGCATGTCAAAGGTCCTAGGGGAAGTCATGGTTCACATAGCCACACAAGAGCAAAGGATAATTACACTACAAAATAGACACACACATCATTAATTTACATAAAACTGAGTGTGTCGAATATTTTTATCGACTTTCGTATAGAACTAGAAGAATCATGTATTCAACATACAAACCCTTAGAAGGTTCATATGTTCATGTGATTTCAACCCCAAAAAATTCTCTTCTATTGTGAAGCAGCGTAGTAGAGTCAACCCATGTAAATAATTTTCTTTCACACGCAATATAACATCCTTCACCATAGAAAGATCATATTTCTTCAAAATACATGGGACACCACCTTATTTAAAATACCAAGAGGGACCAACCTCTCCTCTAGTTTTGTTTCTTGGCCAATGTCTCTTTTTAGAATTCTAAGGAATAAGATCTCTCCTGATAACCATTGTCTCAATTTTATTCCATGATATGTGACTCCATAAAAAAGATGAAACATTTTTTAATATATGCATGGGATCTAGTAAGTTTCCAATCTTAAGATTCTCCCAATATGGAAGCTGATAAAATAAAAATTTCCTTTTCATCCCAATGGGAATTTTCTCAACATGGGTGTCAAAATATTCAGGATAATCGAGCATAGGTTTCCCATTTGAATCAAATAATTCTTCCATTTCCTTCCCTTTCTCTATTTCATATTCCTTATTCCCATATGTCCGTGTCATTATTTTAGGTCTTTGTGTTCTCTTTGGTTTACCATTGAAAGAATATGCAACTCTTCTATAAGGGTGGTATTCTGATATGAATACCCTCAAACATTCGTGCATAGACTTTCATAGGTCATTGGACTGCCCAACCTTTATAGAAGGAACACAAAATTTACATCCATGGTACCCTTTTGTTACTAGACCTGAGATATTAATGTATACATAGCATGTTAGTGTCAAAAATATATTTTAACCAAATGAAGTATTCCAAATATAATTACAGATATAAACAAATCGATGAACATGATTACTGGAGAAAACTCCTAGTCCTGGATAATTTTGTGTGGTGTATGCACATATGCCATACAACGTAAAATAACTCTCCATTGGGATGGTTCTTGATACCTCATATACATTTATCCCTTCCCATAATTGCTTAAATTCATCGAACAATGGTTAGAGGTAGACATCCATTTTCTTCACTTGTACTATACATAGGACTACAAGAGCCAACATAAGATGTTCATTCTTCACGAAAAACCATGGGGGAATATTGTTATTTATAACTACCACTAGCCAAACTAAATAGTTGTTGTGTTGGAGGGAATACAGATTAACTCCATCCATAACTATGCTCAATCGGAGGCTATGTGTTTCATCCTTGAATTTACCAGGCCATGTATCCTCTATATTGTTGGATATGTGTTATATTCTTTGTCATGTGCATAGGAGGGTAAGAGGGGGGGTCATAGGGGGGCATATCCTCCTTACGTGGAGGTTCGAGGGAATTTCCCCCGAAAAAAAATTCCTCATTTTTTGTGTCCATTTTTGGGAAGTCGATTTTTGTGTCCATTTATGGGAGATTTTTCGGCACATTTTTTTTGTCGATGGTTTTATAATTCCGATTAAGGAATTAGGGTTTGTAACGTACCCATCCAACCACATGCCGAGCATGCTAACTTCCAGTCCTTCTCTAGAATCATTTGACCCCTGTCCTAACTTTAAATAACAAGGATGCATGAAATATTCATAGGCATTGATCAAGATTGATGCTAAACATAAAATAAATGAAGCATATGACATGCACAATAATAACTAGCAAGCATGCATATTATAAATATTGAATTCAACGATAAATACATACATAGCAGAATAAATCATTCACAAATAAATAATACTATAACAAAGAGAACTTATCTTTAAAAAAAAACCACCGACTAGTTGTATACCAAGGACGTTCCACCCAATCGCAGACATTTTTGTTCCAAGTCTCAAAAACAATGTCACCCCTGAGCCAGGGCTATGAATCCACAAGGATGGTTCTAGAGTGTTACTTGGATTTCAAAACCAGTCATCACTCAAGCTCTCGTAGGCTTCCCAACACCCACAACAATCCAAGTACCCATCTCTCTTCTACCCAGCCTACACAACCCAAGAGAATGGACCCTCTCCCTTCTCTTCCATGTAGTCCCTCATGCTTTCCTTCTTCCATGGATCCAGTGAAGTTGGTCCAAAATATCCATGTTGGGGTTCTCAGGACTCGTAGCTGTGAGAAAAGATAGACATAAGCCAAAGCATCTCAGACATGCATGCCTTGATTCATGGTTGGATTACACTAGTAATTTGTACAGCCAATAATACCATGGTTGTACTTTGGAATTTCGTCTTCCTTTCCTGAGCCAAGACATGAAGGTGAGAAGATGAGTAGGTGAAAGAATGAATGGAGTGGAATCTCCATGAGAGGGCTGAACAAAAATCAAGTTCTTAAATGAGTGAATGAATGAATGTGTGAGTCAGACAACTAGAAGAAGAACACAAATGAGAATGGGAGTGAGAGATAGAACGAACCCCCCCAATAGACCAGGGACGAGTTTATGTAATTCATGGGAATCAAGAACCTCATGGCCTTCCCCCAAGAAGATCACCTAATTTGTTTCCCCCATTTAAAAAATGGGTAATTAAAAAATGAAATAAACACTTAGCCCCTCAAGCCCCCTCTCGTGTGGAATCGTATCCCCCTATAACTCTAGTCCTTGTCTTTCTAGCAACCATTGATGTATTTATTATTAATAATGATCAAGACATTACATTTCTTAGGCACATTGACCTCTTTTAATTGTTTGGGCACTCTGGCCTCTTATCAATTAATAAATACATTATTTAATATGGGGCTCAAAACCCGAGGTGTTACATCCCCTCCCTCTTATTTTGGCACTGTCCTCAGTGCATATACAAAACAGGATTCAAAATTCCAAAATGTATTAAAAAATCCACAGGTACTCTACCCACATGGCATCTTCATGCTCCCAGGTAGCATCTTCAGGACCGTAGCAGGTCCACTGAACTTTTACTGGCTCTTTAGCTTGATTCCAGAGCATTTTGACTTTTCTGTCCAATATTCGCACTAGATAGACCTAAAAGTATCCCTTTGTATCTACCTGAATTAGATGCCAATAAATAACATGGTTAGGATCATGTACATATTTCTTTAGAAAAGAGACATGAAATACATTATGCACATTCATGGAAGTAGGCAATGCAAGCAAGTATGCAACTAGCCCTATTATGTCCAATATCTCAAATGGACCACAGAATCTGGCTTCCATCTTTTTACAAATACCCAACTTCAAAGATATATTCTCAGGATTCACTTTCAAAAGCACATGCTCCCCACTTTAAATTCTCTTGATGTCCTATTCTTATTTGCATAAACTTTTTGTCTATCCTAAGCTGCCTTTAAATTCTTGTTAATCTTAACCATCTAGTATTCCATTTTCTTGAGCAACTCTGGACCAAGTACCACTCTATCTGCTGGGTTGTCCCATCTCACTTGAGTATTGCATTTTTTACCATACAAAGCTTCAAATGGGCTCATTTTCAATGAATCTTGATACCCATTATTATAGGAAAACTCAACCAAGTGCAACTAATCTTCCCACTTAGATGGATTATCCATCACATACATTCTCAACATGTCTTCAATTACTCGGTCGAGTCTCTCTGTCCTCCCTTATTGTGGATGGTAAGTTGTGCTAAATTTCAGATTTGTACCAAATCCTTTAAATAATCCCTTCCATAAATTTGAAGTAAACTTCGTGTCTCTGTCCGAGACAATTGTCCTAGGTATCCCAATTTCAACAATATTAGTTGATGTATGAGTTGTTTTTACAGGAACAAAATGAGAATCCTTTGTAAATTTATCAACCACTACCATGATTGAATCATGTTTCCTTGTTTTCCTGGGAAACTTATTTATAAATTCAATGGTTATCACTTCCCACTTCTTCTCTGGAATTAGTAATGGTTGTATCAAACCCGTTGGGTTCCTATGCTCAACCTTCACTTTCTGACATTCCATACATATAGCGATGTAATTAACAACATCTTTTTTTATACCTGGCCAAAAGAATTGGATTCTTACTACTGTAATTGTTTTCTATTAATGGGGATGTTAAACATATGGAACATTATGTATTTATTTTAATACAAGATTCCTAAGTTCTCCGGAACTAGGAACATAAATTCTATTTTTATGCATAAGTAATCCATATTCCTTCATCTCATACTCATTCATTTTATGTTGTACATCTCCTTGTTGTAAGCTTTCATTTACCTATAGGTAATGTTGATCTATAACAACAACATCCAATATCCTTCTCTTCAAGTCTGACTGATGCATACTAACAGTTGTATCATGCATGAGATGTACTCTTATACTAAGTGCATCGACAAATTTATTTTCTTTTCCTTTGATATGCTTGATATCAAAGTCGTGTTCACTTAAAAATTCTATCCATATTGTTTTCCTGGAATTCAAGGTTGGTTTTTCAAAAATATACTTCATACCACAATGGTCTATCCTTAATTCAAATCTCTTTCCCATGAGATAATGCCTCCACATATTCAATGCATGAACAATGGAAACAAGATCCAAGTCATGTGTGGCATAGTCTATCTCATGTTCCTTAATATTTATGGACTCATAACCAATGACATGTCCATTTTGAGTGAGGAATCCACCAATTCCTTCCTTACATGCATATGTGTGTACCACAAAAATTTCATTTGGGTCAGCAATATTTAACACAGGTGCACTAGTATGTAATTCCTTCAACATATTAAAATTCTCTTCACACTCAGATGTCCATTAAAATTTAATTACCTTCTTTTGCAAAGAAGTGATGGGATGAGAAATCTTAGAGAACCTTACTATGAATCTTTTGTATTAAACAACTAACCCCATAAAATATCCGACTTCTGATACATCCCTGGGTGTTGGCCATCCTCTAATGGATTCGATCTTCTCTGGATCCACGACTATGCCTTGTTTTGAAATAATGTGTCCCAACTAATGGATTTGTTCTTGGTAAAAATAACACTTACTCATCTTGGCATACAATTGACATTATTTCAGTACTTTCAATACCATTCTAATGTGATGTTCATGTTCCTCTTCAGACTTGGAATAGAAAAGTTGGTCATCCAGGAATACTATGACAAACTTATCCAAATAATTTCTGAATATGCCATTCATTAAGAACATAAAGATAGTTGGTGCATTGGTCAATCCAAATGGCACCACTATGAATTCATAATGCCCATACCTGGTTCTAAAGTTTGTCTTATGGATGTCTTCTTACTTTATTCTTACCTGATGGTATACTGATCTCACGTCTATCTTTGAAAATATCTTTGCTCCTCTTAGCTGATCAAAGAGGTCAACCATTCTAGGTAGAGGGTACTTGTTCTTTATAGTGGATTTATTCAAATTTCGAAAGTCAATACACAGCCTCAAAGTTACATATTTCTTTTGAAAAGGAGTACTGGTTCTCCTCAAGGTGAAACACTTGGGCATATGTACCCTTTCTTCAACAATTCCTCCAACTGCATTTGTAATTATTTTAATTGTGGTGTACTCATTCGGTACGGTGTTTTTGACACTGGGGCAGCTCCTGGCACTAAATCAATAGATAAATCTATCTCCCTTTTTGGTCGCAATCATGGTATTTCTTGGAATGCATCCTTGAATTCTTGTAGTACTGATAAATATTCAAGGCTAGGCCCCTTTCTCTTTTATGGCTCCTCTACATGGGTTGCATGCAATTGACATCCTTTTCTGAAACATCTCTTTAGCTGTAAAGATGAAATATACCTTATGGAGATGGGTCTTGGAAATCCTTTCAAAGTTCTCTATTTTCCATATCCATCAAGACATGTAAATGTCTTGCTATGACAATCTTGGACAACATGATGATTTTCCAACCAATCCATTCCAATTAGAATATCATAAGACCCCAATGGTATGATATTTATATCGACACTAGTATTCACACCATTAAGAATTATGGAACAACCTTTGACCTGTAAATGTGTTGAACCTGCATAGAATAGATCTAGCTAAATAATGATACACACATTTTTAGAGAGAATAAAAGAAAGAAGAAGAAGGAGAGAGAATCGAAGAATTCTCATTAACCGTTGTGAATAATGAATAATTTACACATGATATACTCTGAATATCTCAATGAGTTCGAATTGAGGTGAACCAATTATCCTTAGTGGTGGTCTAGAGTGATTTGGACACACACCAACAGTTACGGGGGTGAACTGCCACCTATTCTAGTCTCTCAGGAAGTTACGGGAGTGAACTTCCACCTAGTTGAGTTAACTAATCAGTTGGTCTTCAGTTAACTGACTGAACATAAAGTAGTGAGGAGTTAACTCAAGGAATAAAGGCTATTGTGCCACTCTGGTGATGATACCAAGGCAAGGTCAAATTATCATGGTGATGATCCCAATGTTGCATGGTTATGATCCCAATGCAACATCTAAATTCAACTCAACTAGTCAAACTGAAGTGTGAACTGAAAGAGAATATTCTATAGGTGGAATATTCTCTCCTAAAATATAGGATACTAGATAATGACTAATTATGACTAATAAAAAAATAAAAATATTAGGAAAATAAATCCTAGGTGTGTGTAAAGTAAGTCCAACACCCCCCCCTAAACATCACTATGGTGAAAATAAATATCGGGTCCTGACAACGAGGCCATGTTAGGTACCCAAGTACAAAAGATACACTAAAAATAAAGTGAGGAAAGAGGGAAAACCTCATGGGATAAACCCCCCCTCAAGGTACAATGTATGTAAAAAGAAGAAATACAGTTTCTAGGAAACTGTGTCCTTCACTCCAAGACGACCTCGTAGAGAATGGAATTTTTCTCAGTGAAGGTCTTGGTGAAAAATTTTGTCGTATGTTCTACTGAAGGATAGAACTGTAAGTCGATGATCCCCTCGTGTACCAAGTCCTGAATGTAGTGCATTTGGATCTTGATGTCCTTCGTCCACTGCCTCTGAACTAGTTCTATACAGAACTTCAGAGTGCTCTGGTTGTCACACCAGATGATGATTGGTCGATGAAACTAAATGCCTAACTCAATGAGAAAATGTTGTCTCCACATATCCTAAATGGTTATGTTAACTATCCCTTTGTACTCTGTCTCGGCTGAAGATAGAGAAATGGCAGCTTACTTCTTGCTCAACCAATAGATAAGCCCGGAACCAAGACTGAGTGAGTAGCCATATGTGGAATTGCGATCAATGTTATTTCCAACCCAATCAGAATCAGTAAACCCAATGAGATCTAATGTGGAGTCTATTGCATAATGAATCACAAAGGTGATGGTGCCTTGTACGTATCGAAGGATACGCTTTGTAGCTTTCCAATGTAGCTCATGTGGCTCCTGCATGAACCTGGAAACTGCATTAACTGCATATGAGAGGTCTGGTCTGGAGTGTGTGAGATACAACAAGCTCCCCACTAGTTTTCTGTATAATGTGTTGTCAACCAGTGGAGTCTCCCCACCATCCTCAAGTTTGACTCCTGATAGGAAAGGAGTGGGAGCAGACTTCCAGTCTGTCATGTGAAATCTCTCAAGGAGATCTCGTGCATACTTGGCTTGAGAAAGTTTGATGCCTAATGCATCCTGACTGATCTCAAGTCCAAGGAAGAAGTGTATCAGACCCATGTCCATCATCAAAATCCTGTCACGAAGAATCCTCTTGACTGCAACAATCGCTGAAGTCGAGAAACCAGTGATCAACAAATCATCGACATACCAAACTAAAGGTAGAAGTGAATCAGTCATCCTGAGCATGTATACATTCGGGTCTGATTTACAACGTACACATTTCTATGATAACAGATAGGATTCCATCTTGGCATATCATGCCCTTGGAGCCTACTTGAGGCCATAAAGTGACTTCTTCAGTTGACAGACCAAATATGAGTCCTTCATAAA
>SNQJ01S0037734.1:21304-34369 GCA_010110895.2 Picea sitchensis
GTTAAGTTTTAAGCATGTGCTCAATTACCAATTAAGAATTAAGGAAAGAAGAAGAACTTAGTGTGGGATTATAGCAACCATCATAAAGAAATGAAAATCAAAATATAAGAACAAATAACAACAAACCATAACAACAAGGTTGTTAACGGAATTCGACAAGTTGCCTACGTCTCTGAGCCTTTATTTCAGTGGGTGAGGCTTTCTTATTTATCTTTAATGCTTCAAAATTACATCAAAAAAGTGTCAAAAGGATTACAAACTGATCTGGGTGTGTTATGTTTGACCTCCAACACAACCGACATCACTGAAAAAGGTTGATCGTAGCTCCCAGAATTCGCCTCCCAAGTTCGCTTCCTAAATGGCTTCCCTGCATAAAAATGGCTTCAAGATTCATAAACTCATCATCATTCTGCCAATATCAACCTTTTGGTCTGTTAAAAACCTCTGATTTATATAGGATTTCAGTTGGTGATCCTATCCCAACTTCCTCCCAAGATCTAGCCTCAAATCGGGCTCCAGATCCCCCAAAAATGGACAAAATCTCCCAAAGTCAGCATAAAAATCCACAAAAATCATAATATATAGTTATAAAACCCAATATTGGAAAACATATAGGCGCACCCCCCTTTATCCTGCCTCCTGGTCATATGGAGCATGCCATATGGCCATGTGTTGGGTTGCACTCCTATTCGTCCGGTCTAGCCCCCCTTTCCAGATCATATGGTAGCCATATGTTCAGGCTCTTACTCTCCACGTGCCTCTGTCAACGGATCAGCCCTAGTCCTTAGCCCACGGTCACATGGGGTGTCAAGTGACCTCGCGCTATCACCCTTTGATCGGGGCTTGGCCCAAAAAAACCACCACATTTCAATTTAAAACATTGTTTTGTCATATGTTTGAACAAGCACCAAATACACCCAAGTGGCCAATGCATGTGGTGAGTATGTTGCTTGTCCCGGAGGTCAAGCATTCAAA
This sequence comes from Picea sitchensis, assembly GCA_010110895.2. Classification (NCBI taxonomy): domain Eukaryota; kingdom Viridiplantae; phylum Streptophyta; class Pinopsida; order Pinales; family Pinaceae; genus Picea; species Picea sitchensis. Next base: position 22,280 of record SNQJ01S0037734.1, read on the forward strand.
ACCCTCGGAGGCAAAAAAAAAAATTGACCCCAGCGAATATTGGAAAAATCCAGGGTTCCACATGGTGCCCTCTGATTGGGCCATGTGTCACCCTGTGATTCATTTGTATGGTACAGTTAGCACCCAGTCAACATGCACATCACCTACCACATCACTACCATATAGCCACATGTCGTGCTACGTCAGCATTCGTACTTCCAAGTCAGCTTCCAAGTCAACATCTATATTGCCCATTCACCCTACCACGTCAGCATCTGTAGTCACCTTTTCGCGTCAGCATCTGTACAACCACCTGTCATCCATACTACCACGTGTCAGCCTATCATTAGGCCACGTCACGTATGGACTACCACATATCACGTCCATACAGTGCCACATGTCATTTCCATACTGGTCCAACTCAGCCTGAAAATGACAAAACCAAGTGACACATGTCATCTCCTCGTGTTTCCACATGTCTTGTTGATGTCAAATGTCGTACTGTTGACGTTAGCAGTACGACCTATTGACTTTGACCAGTTTGACTTTTTTCATATTTGGGAAATCGATCATAATGCGATATCTTTCGCATACGGTGTCCATTTGTGGAAAAAATTATATGGCCAGAATTAGCAAGATGATCCCTATGCAATGGCGTTGGTTTCGTCTAATTCCGAGAAATTCAAGTTTTAGGCCTTCCTGGATCCATTTTGGATCATGCTTTCCCACTAGGACTTTTTGGTTCTCCAAAAGGGTATTAACCAATCATCAAGTGCGGGATAGGCCACCCCACTTGTCCTTTGTCTTTAAACTTTGTCCTATGCACCTATCGCATCATAATCAATTGCAAAACAACCATGACAACTAACAACATATTGTTAGCCACTTGTACTCTTTCACATCTTACTGAAGCCGCTACCATCCATGTTGAAAATGTTAGCAACGATAACATTAGAAATATGACTGCAAATGAGCTAATATGTTTGATGTGTTAACATTAGCTTATCATGAAGCAAAGTATGATTGAATTTCCATTCTACAACCATCTCATGTTCATGCTTAATATCAACTGCTTTACTTGGCACAATTATAGGTGTGTTGCTTGCATAAGTTGCCTTCCTTAATTGTTCCATTGTTTGAAGAGATTGATTTGCTTTTATGGGATGAGCATGTACAACATATTCATTGTCTTCTTTAGTTAAGTGATATTGATTTTGTTCCTTGTAGAAGATTGCTTTGCGATCATACATATAAGGGTTGCCTAAGAACATTCCACAGTCATTGAGTGGCACCAAATCACACGTTACCTCATCCACAAACTTTGATGAAATTGCAAACTTTAAAGCGCAGTGCTTTGTTATGTGCAATTTATGATTGTTGTGTATCCATTTAAATGAGTAAGGTTTATGATGTAGCTTAGTTGTCAATCCCAATTGTTTAACCACTTCCTTTGAAATCAAGTTAGATCGAGATCCATTATCTATCAATGTATCGATCTTAATATGTTTCATTATCACCCTTATGTGAAACAACTTACTTCTAGAATCATATCCATCACCAACTTTACCTGTCAAACCAATTGTTGTGATTTTAGTCTCATCACATGAATCATATCCCAAGTCTGTTGGTCATGTTGTTGTTGCAACTGTTTGCCTCCTTTTCCTTTATTTGAACCACTTTGGTCTCTTCTCTGGGTGCAATTGTCAGCAATGGTCATCGTTGTGGCCTTCTTTCTTGCAATGTTTGCAAGAGAGCTTCTCTTCCTTTCTTGTCGTTGAATTTGCTTTCTTTCCATTCCCATTGATTTTGTCCTCTTTCCTTGAAGACAATTCCCTAATACACCAACTCATGTTTTCCCTGCTTCAATGTATTTTGATTGAACATAAACCTCATCAATATTAGTAGGTCCAAACATAAATACAATGTTACGAATCTGTGCAGGTAAACCTCCTATATACTTCATAAGAGTTTATTGGGTATGTAATGGAAAATTTAACATTAATGCCATATTACGAAATTCATCTGTGTATTCTTGCACTGTTTTTTCTTTTCTTAGTTTAAGACTTTGCCATTCAATTAAAGCTTTCTCCTTATAACCTAAAGGATAAAATTGCTTTCTAAGTGCAAAAACAAAATCTTGCCATGATGGAAATACATTACCAACTTGTTGTGTACCATTTTACAACTTACTCTGCCACTATATGAGTGTTGTGCCTGCAAGTCGAAGTGATGCCAACTTGATTTGAGTTGCCTCATCCTTGATTTGTTTCACAATGCAATAAACTTCCATCTGTCTGACCCAGTTATCAAGTCTCTAAGCATTGACTTCATCATCATACATGGGCAATTCAAATTTCACACCAAGCTTAAGTAAAGGCATATTGATCCGGAATATATTTGCAGAATGAAATGAATACAGATTATTATCAAAAGATGCTTAACACGAAATAACAGATATTCAATAAAATTGGTTTCTATTCAATAAGGAAATAAGTTGAAACTGTAAAATGCAGCGGAAACAAGCTTGCTAGAATGGTGGTGGCTTATCTCTGAGAAGAGATGTGATGACTGCGCTCATTCGCAATAAGATGATTACAATGAGGCTCTGAAGGCCTTTTTACAATAAACAAGAATGTCAAAAACCATGGACATCCAAAAAAACTAACCCTAGGAGATGAAGCGCCAAAAGTCATGTGGGCCCCATTTGGGTAAGTTAGTACATCAACTTCCCGGGGTTGTAACTTTTGCATACAATCTTCATTTTATGCGCACGATAGCCCATTGGAAAGGTATATTCGAGGACTACACATTTTTCTTCTATCTATCAACGGTCATTTCGACTATGGCGAGCCCTAAAAAACGTTTTTTAGAGCCTCAAAACGGCCCCGCAAGTCAGGGACCCGAAAACTAGGGAAAAAATTGCCAAAATGAGCCAGTTGGTATAGGTGGGAGGCTAACGACATCCATCTGGATCAATCCTCCCCACTTAGAAATCAATGGTCTCCATTGTGTTGAGTTCTCCCATCAGATGAGGAAATTTCTACTGAATTTCGCCCCGGGTGAGCCACTTGCCTTGGTGCAAGAGCTGCCCTGCTTTGACAACTCGATAAAGATGGATCTTTTACTGGCAAGTGCCCTTCATCTGTTTTTCCATAATATGATCATTGGATGCCTGTTGTATGTAGTCGAGGTTGAGCTCTATTGGTGGCAGTTGTTCTTTTATCTCTGAGGTGTCCAATAATGGTGGGAAAAACAGTCGAAGGATATCCACGTTGAACATTGGGTGCAAGCTAAGGAAAGGAGGAATGTTGAGCTCTAAAGAATTATCACCCACAACCTTGGTAATGGTGTATGACCCATAATGGAGTGGGAAAAGCTTTTTATGGGGTCCTTTAAGGTGCTTTTTCTGCAAGTGAAACCAAACTTTGTCACCCACCTGAAACTTATGTGGCACCCGGTGTTGATCATGGCATTGTTTGTACTTGTCATTGGACTTCTATATGATATCCTGAGCTTGTTGGTGGATGTGTTGGATCCACTCAATGAATCGGGTAGATTTTTCAATTTTAGTTGGAGCAGGAGATGAGTCGGGCGAGGTGACCACAAGGGGTAGTGCAACATCTATGGGACCCAATGGTTGGAATCCTAACCCCACCTGAAAGGGGTTGTGGCTAGTTGAGCTATGCAGGCTCAGTTGTAGCTATATTGAACATAAGGGAGACTCTCATCCCATGTGTGAGGGTGCTTCAAATTATATATGCGCAGGATATGCATGATCATTCGATTTATGACCTAGGTTTGGCCATCTATCTGGGGGTGGAAGGTCGTGGATTTGGTGAGCTTGGTGTCTAGTAGTGACCAAAGGCTTGACCAGAATGTGTTGAGAAATCAATTGTCTCGATTTGATACAATGGTTTGTGGGATTCCAAAATGTACCCAGACTCATTCAAAGAAGAGCTTAGGAGTGGCCTTTGTTGTGATGCTCTTCTTGCAGGCGGTCAGAATCACCATCTTAGAAAAGCAATCCACAACCACAAAAACACAATCATTTCCTCACTTGGTGGATGGGATGCCCAAAATGTAGTCCATTGAGATGGATTCCCATGGCCTGTTAGAAGTAGGCATAGGGGTGTACAGGCCATGTTTCTTAGTGGTTGGTTTGGCAATCGCACAGACAATGCAGGACCTGATATACTTGCTAAACTCCTGTCAAAGTTTCAGCCAGTAGAAATGTTTCTGCAACATTTCCACTGTCTTTTCAATGTTGAAGTGTCCTGCCACTCGACTGTACTGGGATTCCCATATCAGCTTCGCTCGCCTGCTTGATGGAACATAGATACGGCCCAGATGACACAACAACCCGTTCTGAAGATGGAAATTAGCGACAACTGCATTTGTGCCCAACATTTGGTAGGTGGTGGCGAAGTCCAAGTCTGTCTCATAGAGTTGGGGCCATCCAGAGGTCTCATGGCGACAAGAGTCTAACACCATGGTGAGTGTCGTGACTGGCAGTCTGTTGAGGCAATCAACGACGCGATCATTCTGCAAGTACATGGACCACTTCTGATGGTGGTGGATAGATTGATGTAACACAGAGGTAGTCCTATCATTGTCACCCCAATAGGATACCTCTTTCTATTTAGGAGGAGAATATACTCACTCCAAGGGAGACGTCCCGGGACCTAGTTGGTTCATGAAGGGTAAAAATACTAGGTAAAACGCACCCTCTCTCTAGGTCACTCAAGGAAATAAATCACTTGGTAAAGTTCAAAGGGGCAAAAGGAAATGGAAATGAATGGTACCTGCCCTTTATCAACGAAACAACAAACGTTAACAATAACCAATGATATCAATGTTTCAAATTAGAGACTTCAATATATAAATATGCTACTAAAACACTATTATGTGTAGACAAAAAATGGAGTTTATAGAAGCAACAACATATCCAGAGATTGCAAGTTGTTAATGACAGAAAGGGTATAATGACTTTGGAAATTTGATAGTACCTTGTCACTCACAATTTCAAGATTTAAAATAAGTCAATAAGTGACTTCAATAGGCTGTCAAAACACTTGTAACAACGACAAAATAAATAATGATGACAACAACAAAACCACTTCAGAAAAGTACTTAGTTTAGACAATTAGACAAACACTTTAGCATATATTGATGGTAACTTGCCTAATACAAATGCTGGGTGGTTTTATGAATAGTTTAAGGGTTGTTAAGGGGTTGCAATGATGGCTATAACAATAATTACAACAACAACAACAACCTTCAAAAACTTCATAATTTTGCACTTAGAACAATAACAAAAGGAAGACTAGAGCCTTGGGATGATAGCACCTAGGCTAGTGCAAATTTCTGGATTAGTTTTAAGGATTAGTATGTTGATTAGGGATGCTAAATAAAGGTTGTAGAAGCAATTATAACAACAATAGTATGGTTGTTAGTGTTAGTGAGAGTTTCAAGAAGATAGTTTGAAAGTTTGTTTTGATCTCATTCATCCACAAGAGCATAGAAATGAGTGCCTTTTAGGGGTTTTTGGAGTTAATAATAGTAACAATGTCACTTGGGAAATAAAACAATGATAATGCTTAGATAAGGGAAGAATTAAATGCAAGAGGTGTTGGCACTTCAAGGCCCCAAACATTTGACCCTTTAAGGGAGGTTTTGCTATAGAGTAGGCACTTTTAGGCCCTAGCATACCTTCCTTCCTTAGCTTTTCTGAAGGACAATTTAATTAGTGATTAGAATAATATTATTAGAGAGCTAGCACTTTAGAGCTCTAATAATCACTCTCAAGAAAATGTATAATTGGCAAGATCAAGCTAGTATAAGAGTTATAGGGAGAAACAAGCATTTGTTGTTTCTCCTCTAAGGTTTAAACAAGCAATTTCGAAATCTTAGACATGAAACAAGCAAATTTTACCACAATCCAAAGCATGAATAAAAATGCACATTTTCTACTTACTTCACYAAGAATAATCAAGTCAAACCCTAGTTGAAGACCATTCCAGCATGAAAAATGCCAAAATACACCACCATAAAGCTCTCCCAAGAGATGCGCAGTAGTTATTTCAGCCAATGACCCTTAAAGAGGGAAAACATTTCAGACCACCAGTTGTGTGTCATGAGTTATGATGAAAATGAATGTCACTTTATGTTTACTTATACCAAAATTTGACCTTTAATTATTGTAGGTCAAAATATCAGGGCCGACCTGGCCAATTTACTACAAAATTACATTTTTACCAAAATAAATTCAATTTGCATCTAAATCAGCCTCCAAAGATGACGCCATGCCCTCCTAGGGTGATGTTGGGCCTCAAGTGTGGGACGCTGGGCAAAGTAGATGAAATTTTGGGCCTCCAAAGGCCTTAAATTTGCCCACACGTGCCAATAGAAACATGAATGCCTCCAAGGTCACAACCCCAGCTGACAAGTGATGTCTAGGGTTGTAGAGGTGACGTCCAAGGCCTCCCAAGGCCAATGTTTACGTGGGAGGATCAAGACAACTTAGGTATAGGTCTTCCATAGTGCCTCTAAAGGCAACATCCTTCCTTCATTTGGTCCAAGTCTTCAGTCTCTTCTTACCCCTGGGTGGGGTTTCTGTTGATATTATGGTAGTTGTGGGAGGTATTTACCTCCACGTGTAAACCTGACGAGAACAGAATATTCCGGGAAGCAAGAAGAAACCCTAATTGATTGGTTAATAACACTAGAAGACAAGTCGGCTCAAGGGAATGACTTGTATTAGGTTATTAGTCTCCAAGAGAAGAAGTCGGCTAAAATAAATAATATATACTAAATAATTAGTACCCAGAATGAGAAGTCGGCCCAGGCAGTCTGCCAGATTTAGTATAAATATAGAAGGCCAGTCTTCATTCTGCAGAAGCAACACTTGTGCGCACTGCAGTTGGCCAGTTTGTGCGCAAGTCTGGAGGAGAGTTATCGTTGCAGCTGCTATAGCTAGCGGATTTCGGTTTTGGCTTGGACTATCTCTTGGTTACGGTTTGGACTATCTGATCAGCTCTCGTTTGTTGCGCTATCCTTGGAGAAGGGTGCGCTACCCTTTGTTTGGCTATCTAGCCTAGGGTTTGCTTCCGGAATGATTCTATGTCAAGGTTAAGGTGCTCGAAGGGTGGTTTCGGCCTATGGTTGGGTGACCATAGTGATATTTTCTATGGTAAAACAAGCACATTCTAATAGGTTATCGGCCCACACCTCCTTCATTTAGTCTAACCACTAGAAGGGAGCATAGCCATAAGGATATTAAGCTCGTTGAAGAACTGTCGCTAGGATTTCTAACAGGAGCAGTTGCTAAAACACTGTCACTAAGGTTACTAGCAGATGCAGTTGCAGAAACCCTAAACCTCTCATTGAAGAAACCCTAAACCTCTCATTGAGGCACCTTAAGTGAAGCGATTGACCTAATTTTTGGATACACCAGTGCACCCTAGCCTAGCGCATCTCCTAGTACTCTCAGCAAGCTAAGACATCAAGTTTGGGTTTTTGGTCAAATATAGGGTTGACCAAGTCAAAGCATCCATGACTTACTCTATGAAGTCAAAAAACAAGTTAGATGGAGCTTCTAACTTCAGAGCGTGGAAGACAAGGATTGACCTCATCCTTGCCAAGAATAAAGTCTTGGATATCGTGAAAGGAAAGATCGTGGAACCAGAGTTTGAAGAAGGAAAAGAGAAAGAATCGCATAATGTTGTAGTTATGGGAAAGTTCAAAGACGGTGACATCAATGCCATGCGTATCATAGTGGACTCTATAAAAGACCACTTGATACCCTACATCTCCCATCTTGACTCATCAAAAAAGATGTACGATGCCCTAAATAACCTCTTCTTAGTCAGAAACATTGGACAAGTAATGAGTCTAAAGAATGAGCTCCATGACATGAAGATGAATAATAATGACAACATAACATCATACTTTGTGAGAATCTCTCGGTTAAGAGATCAACTACAAGCTATTGAAGAGATCATTTCAGAGTAGGAATTGGTAAACATAGTACTCAATTGTCTTCCCAAGACATGGAATGCATTTGCCGCAAGCATGAACACAAGGAAGGAGTATCCTACATTTGAAGAACTTTGGACTTGCTGTGCTCAAGAAGAATCAAGGATCAGTGCAAAAGAGAAACCTCAAAAGAAATACGATGATCAAGTCTTCACAGGAAGATTCAAGAATTTCAGGAACAAAAAGACGTTTGAAAAGAAGCCACATCAAAAGAAGGATATGTCAGAAATACAATGCTTCAACTGTCGAAAATATGGTCACTACAAGAATCACTGTCCCGAGCTAAAGAAAAGGAAGGAGACACACGAAGCATCAATTGCCGAAGAAAGGGAACCCTCAAAGAAATCCAAGCAGGACAAAACATACTTCTTCTTCTAAGACGAGGTAACAATACTCTTCATAGTTCTTGTATATACCATATCTTTTGTACATATCTCACATATCCATCTCTTAGAAGATAACATGTTCAAAGAAAAACTATACCTATGGAAGAACAACAAGATAAGGATTGCTATCATTATGACTACAAGTGAGACAATACACATGAAAGGATGAAGTACATCAAACAATTCATGTGGAAGTTATTACATAAGTAACATCTATGAGATAAGCTGAGATCATAATCAATCTTGAAGAAACATAGAAGAAGTAAAGATAGAAAGAAGTCAACAATCAAGAGGAAATTGGAGAAAGACTTATGACACCTTGCTAAGGAAATAAGGATGCAGATCGAAGCATGGATTATGTTAGATGGAGGGAGTTGATTATATAATGTCATACATGAAGCAAGGATTAGGAGGGAGCTAATCCTATGATCCATTGAAGATGATGAAGTATATATCCATGGTAGCACCCATGAAAAGCAATACATGTTCAGTTTGACTTTAGCATAAGTCTTCTTCGAAAAGAAGACTTAAACTTGTTGAAAAGTCAACAAGAAATGTGTGTCTAATTTATTTTTTCCCTTAAATAAATTGGACAATAAATATTAATCTATTATCTCATAATTACTTGAAAATAGTTAACTGAAATGGAAAATCAGTTATCTATAGGAAATTCGAGTTCAAAGGTTGACTGGTGGGACATGGAAGTCGAATTAGTTATAACTAAGTGACTTAATGTTGTAATAGAGTTATAAGTGTAGGTATGTGAGTTGTGAAGTAGTTTAACTCAGTCAAGTGAGTTAAGCTCGGTTGTACTAGTTGTAACTAAACTTACACTAGTGAGAGTTCAGTGAATTAATTATTAATTAATTCACAACCAGTGATCTCACATGCAACTGAAGATTTACCACTATTAACTACATGCATGTAAGATCCAGTGGAGACCTAGTTGAGATAATAGGTGAAAGGGACAGTTTGGCTAACAGTTGTGATTTGAGTGAAGTGCACTCATGCAATCACACACACAGTGGATGTGCCCATGAGCAATGTGCAGCCTAGGCAAGAGGCATTCAAATCATTTGCAGGTTTTCCATTAGCAGGGATTGTGCAGAGGAGGCAGGTTGTCTGGAGGTAGAGAATTGGCACATGTATTTGTTGATTTTGTATGACAGTGTGAAACGATTGTATTGTACTGAGAGCTCTTGGATTAGAGTTTTGTATGAGATTGTTTCATGATCCATGATATAAACATAATATATGATAGTGGGGTTTTTAGCTTTATGCTTTCCCAGTAAAAATATATGTGTTATGTGTGATTGATCCTTCTTCTTGATATTGCAATTGGCGATCGTGTTTTAAATTCTGCAAGAATTTTGTAGAAGCAATTATGTATTTAACAGTGGAATATAATTGTTAGATCATGAGAATCCATACAATACATAATTTGTATTAAAATTTCTACAAAAGTATCCCTAGTTGTCCATCCACATCCATGATCCTACGATGAGAAGAAGAAGTTGGAATCTTCAGAGCATGGAATCTATAGAAAACTCCATGGATCCAAGAGCTAAAGAGAAACATGAGGAAGAGCATGAAGATTCCAAGAGAAGCCAGAACAACCAGTCATTATATCAAGAATCACAAGATTACCAGCCTGATATGAACTCACTAAAAGAAATCAAGTAGAGGAACTAAAAGTTGTGATGAAGAATAATGTATGAAAGACTTATGAATGTAAGCATTGCTAGATCTAGAACTAGAGGTTCTCCCAGATGGAGGGAGAAGACTATGATGATTACCTGTTCCAATAAACCAGACATACCTCTACATAAGTCATTATATCATCCGCAATATCCATGGGTTGGAGTTTTACATCAGATGAATGCAAAGACTGTTCTCCAGAGCAATTGAACAAAGAGCATATGAAGAGTAACCTCAAGAATTTGAGGTATACCAGAAAGAGACCCTTGTATGCAGATGGAAGAAGACAACTTGGTGGAGAACCTCCAATGCACAAAATAAGCGTGGTGAAGACTTTCTATAACATGATATTGTATCGGAATGGTTATTCAGAAGCTCGGGATGATGAATCGCTAATCCACGACAAACTCTCATGATGGCCAAATAAGTATCACTTGGTATGTTCCAATTTAACCCTTGCCACGATGTCATTAGCTAGAAGGAAACAAAAGAGGAATCCAACAATGATATACTTTATTGATCAGAGCTATATGAAGCCTTCAGAGAAAACCAGTGTTCCAGAAAAATCGAAGTACATTTGAGATCAAGCATTACACTCTCTGTGATGAAGTCCAGAAAAGAGAAAGTGGTTCTCAAATATATATCTCCACAGATGAGCATATAAGCAGACATTTTGGTAAAACCTTTGTCCAAGATAAAAGAGTTTGTGTACTCAAGTTGGAGCTCGTGGAGACGACTTCCTTATTGAAAAAGGAAGAGATGACTCCCAAGTTGGGAGGGAGCATTGATGTGTTATTGATTTATGGACAGTCATTTTTCAATTCGAAAAATGGTCCAGGATGAGCAGTTCCTTTCCAGTTCAGAAAATGGTTTGAGATTTTTACGGACAGGCATTTTCCAGTTCGAAAAATGGTCCAGATCGAACGGTCATTTTTAGAATGAAAATAGTTCGATGGATTGTTGATATACCATAGACAGTGATTTCCCATTGTGGTTAACATGGGGAATGGTCTAGGACAGTCTCTCTTCTTGAGGGTTACTCAAGAAGACTGGTCTTCCTCATCGGACAGTCATTCTTTTGAAGCTCACAGTTGTGAGCAGTTTTGAAGAATGGTCTGTTTTGGAGGTTGGTGCAGGACATTCATTTCCTTTGGAAATGGTCCGGACAGTCATTTCCTTTGGAAATGGTCCGGACAGTCATTCCCTAGGGAAGATTCATTCTCTCCAGGTTGCACTTTGTTTAGTGCCGGAGGAATGGCCTAGATAGGTGAATAGTCCAGGTTCAACAATCAGGGACAGGCATTCCCTAGGGCAGACTCATTCTCTCCAGTTTGCACTTTGTTTAGTGTCGGAGGAATGGCCCAGGGTGTGGAATGGTCTAGGCTTAGAAATCGAGACAATTATTCTTCCTTGCTTGAGAAGAATAGTCCAGATAGCTCATCATTGATGTTTTACCTTCTGAGGGCAGATGCTCTTCCAAGATCTCACAGATGTGAGTTTATATCATAACAATGTTTTCTTTGCAGGTCGATATCAGATGATTGTTATGGAGACTGTATGTCTCTAGACAGTAGATGTATGCAACTGTGGTGGATGTGTTCCACTGATTGTGACTATACGTCACGGATCAAGTATCTGTGTGCTACTTGGTGTGGTAGTGTACCACTAGATTGTAGTTGTGTACTACTATGGATAGACACAATTGTGTTCTATTGAATGATATTGTTTAGATTTCCTTGAAGACTATCAACAGTGTTGGGAATGATTATCAGTTAGATGGATGATCAATGGACAAAGATTTCCCAGACAGAAAATGGCCCAAGACATTTATTCTTCTAGGACATATGTCTAGATTAGAAGAATGGTTCTTGTGTCACTCTATGGAGTGAGTGACTTATCCAGCATCATGTCTGATTAGTCAGATGTAGTATGGCTTCGAGAGATGATGCAATTGATGACATTGCTAGTGATGATGGTGCTCATGAACTAATCA
>SNQJ01S0037734.1:44180-56606 GCA_010110895.2 Picea sitchensis
AACAGAGTAATTGAATAAGAAGCGTATGTAGAGCAACCTCAAGGTTTTGAGGTATACCAGAAAGAGACCCTTGTATGAATGTGGAAGAAGATCTTGTATGAATTCAAGCAACTTGGTGCAGAGCCTCTCATGCACAACAAAAGTGTGGTGAAATTTTTTCTATAACAAAGATATTGTATCAGAATGGTTACTCGGAAGTCCAGGATGATGGATTGTTAATCCATGACAAACTCTCATGATGATAGAAGAAGTGCCACTTGGATATGTTCCAGTTTGAGCCTTGCCACGATGTTATGAGCTAGCAGGAAACAAAAAGAGTTGAATCCAACTATGATATACTGTAATGATCAGAGCCATATGAAGCCTTCATAGAAAAACCAGTGTTCTAGATAGACCAAAGTACTTTGAGATCGAGCATTACATTCTCCGTGATGAAGTCTAAAAAAGAGAAGTGGTTCTCCAATATATCTCGATAGATGAACAGATGGAAGATATTTTGGTAAAGATTTTGTCCAAGATGAAAAAAATCTTGTGTACTCAAAAGAACAAGCTGGAGCTCGTGGAGACGACTTCCTTATTGAAAAAGGAAGAGATTACTCCCAGGTTGGGAGGGAGCACTGATGTGTTACTGATCTATGGACAATCATTTTTTCATTTTGAAAAATGGTCCAGGATGAGCAGTTCCTTTCCAGTTCGGAAAGTGGTTTGAGATTTCTGACAAACATGCATTTTCCAGTTCGAAAAATGGTCCAGATCGGACGATCATTTTCGTAATGAAAATGGTTCGATAGATTGATGATGTACCATAGACAATGATTCCCCTTGTGACCAATGTGGGGGAATGGTATAGGAAAATCTTTCTTCTTGGAAATCACTCTCAGTAATGGTAAAGTAGAATGGTCTGCCTCGTCGGGCAATCATTCTTTTGAAGTTCACAGTTGTGAGCAGTTTCGAAGAATGACCCATTTTGGAGGTTGGTGCAGGACAATCATTTCCTTAGGAAATGGTCTGGACAGTTATTGCCTAGGGCAAACTCATTCTCTCCAGGATGCACTTTGTTTAGTGCCAAAGGAATGGGCCAATTAGATGAAGGGTCCAAGTTCAACAATCAGGGACAAACATTCCCTAGGGAAGACTCATTCTCTCCAGGTTGCACTTTGTTTAGTGTCAGAGGAATGGTCCAGACTCAGAAATCAAGACAATTATTTTTCTATGCTTGAGAAGAATAGTCTAGACAACTCACAGTTGATGTTTTACTTTCTGAGGGTAGATACTCTTCCAAATCTCACAAGATGTGAGTGGAAGAATGGCCCAGATGACTCAGTTTATATCATGATATTGTTTTTCTATGCAGGTTGATATCAGATGATATGATCGTTATGGAGACTGTGTGTCTCTAGACAGTAGATGTATGCTACTATGGTGGATGTGCTCCACTGGTTGTGACTATGTGTCATTGATTGTATAGTCATGCACTGCTTGGTGTGGTTGTGTACCACTGGATAGTAGTTATGTACTACTATGGATAGACACAATTGTGCTCTATTGAATGACATTGTTATGATTTCCATGTGGACTATCAGTAGTGTTGAAAATGATTATCAGCTAGATGAATAGTTAGTGTGCTTGTGGACAGACATCCTCTAGGCAAAGAATTGTCCAGATAGAACAGATTGTTGGTGGACAGGTATTCTCCCTATGGAGAATGGTCCAGGTTGACAGTTTGTTGACATGCCATGGACTAGTATTTTCCTAAGGCACAGATTGTGGCCCAGTTAGGAAAATGGTTCAGGACCGATATTTTCTAAGGCATATAGGTTGAGACAGATCTCTATGACTTGATTAGAAAATAGCCCTAGATTGACATTCTTATAGGAATAGTCTCTGTAGTCCATGGCATAGCTTTTAGCATCTGTTGGGATAATCATTCTTCTAGGATGCATGTCCAGATTAGAAAAATGGTCCTTGTATCACTTTGTGGAGTGAGTGACTTATTCAACATCATGCCTGATTACTCAGATAGAGTATAGCTTCGAGAGATGATGAAGTTGATGCTATCAGATGATAGTGATGATGGTGCTCATGATCTAATCATGAGAATGTCTGTACGACTATGATGATGCTACCGGTTGAATGGTATGTCTGTGCTCAAGACCATTGCCTTCAATACCTCCCTAGTTAGGAGGCAGTGTTGATCTTATGGTAGTTGTGGGAGGTATTTACCTCCACGTGTAACCTTGACAAGAATATAATATTTCGGGAAGCAAGAAGAAACCCTAAAGCATTGAACATAACCCTAGAAGACAATTCGGCTCAAGGAAATATTTAATATTAAGTATTTAGCCTCCAGAATGAGAAGTCGACCCAGACAACTCAAGAAAAACAGTATAAATACAAGTAGCCAGACCTCATTTTTGTACACACAGCTTGAAATTTCAGCAAGGAAGAAGTGCGCACTACAGAAACTGGGCAAGTGCAGAAGTCTAGGTAGTAGCTGCAGCTGCAACTACTACAATCTGTATTCTCGGTTTAGGCTTGGATTTTCTATTGGCTATGGTTGGACTTTCTAATCAATCTTGCTTGGTGCATTAGCCTTGGTTGGCTATTGGTTTGCTTCCATAATCATTCTCTATCAAGGTTAAGGTGCTCGGGGGTGGCTTCGACCTGTGGTTGGGTGACAATATTGTTATATTGTCTATGGTTAAATGAGCACATCCATTATTTTCTAACAGTGACAACGTTATCCACAAACATTTCACGGAAATGAGAAGGTCGACTCGTAATGAGACCCCCTTTCTCTTGGCTATGCCACCAAGAGCCACTACCCTAGTTTGGTGACCATATAGGTGGTAATGTGACACCACTACATGCCCATGGTCATAATAGGCCAACTTGTGATGATATCTCCTATACATCAACTAGTACCTTGAGTGTTTATGTTATCTTGTGGGTCCCCTTTTCTTACCGAGAAGCTTTTCACTGCTTTCTCAGGGATCCTTGGGCGAAGCATCTCGAAGGTTTCAAAATTGACTTTTAACTCTTGCCAGCTACTTTTACCCTCTGGGACTTTAGCCCCTTCTTCCCATGAGGTAAGGTATAACCCTTCCTAGTGTAGCCAATCCCAATGCCCAAACAAGGAAATGGGAGATGGAAGGAAAAAAGATGGAAAGTGGTAAGTATGGAGGGAATGGACGATGACTCTTCAAAGATCCGCCCAATAACAACCCATCCTAAAGGGAAATCAACTTACTAGGGCATTGTGTCACCCTTCCAGGTTTGAATGAGGCAAAGAGCGTAATTTCCAAGCAAACATCATGAAATGAAGAAGGATTCAATACAACATGTTCAAGTGCTTCAAATATCAAAGTAATACATACCATGATACCCAGACTCATTACTTGATGGAGCAAGACTCATTGCTACTTCGAGACCAGGATGGTGTGATGGATACTGTTGTTGGTGATATGTGGACTGCACTGAAGAAAAGAGGGGCCCTCCAGGGTCATGCTTAAGTCACCTTATTATCAATACTCTATGTTTGAGACCTTTGGGCCTCGAGATGTGATCTCCTTAATTATCCCTAGACTAGCAAATAACATAACCCTTTACTTGTCATTTAATATGCTTATCCATATTTTACTAGTTTGTATTGGTTCTTACACTATTAATAGATTTCATCATGATCCCACAAGTATAGATGATAAAAAATGACACCACACACATATAAAGGCACCACATCAAAGTATACTTTGTCAATGCAATATATCTAGATAACAAACTTATTCTCACTAAGAAAACCCAAGGACTCAAGCTCAACATCTATAACAATGGGCATGTTATGTCTCTTTACATCTCATTTACGAGATCAAGTCTTACTAGTTGACACTATCAAACACTACAATGATGTCCTTCTTAATCTAAATTTTAATGGAAAAAAACATTTTACACTTAATACTATTAAGATGGATGATGGACAATAAAAAAAATGCCTTTGATCATAGAGTCCAATATTAGGAATTCTATTTCTCTTTGCTTTACTTTAAATGAAGCCTCCAACAATCCTTTCCCTCTTTGAGTGTCCTCTACTCTCATAATTATTGTTAAAAGAAACTTTCTTCTTTATTGCAACAATATGTCCTTCATTCAAAAATTTGGATTTATTTATTTATTTTTCATTGTCTCGATAAATGGTAACACCATGATTAACAATATTTTTTTTTTATTGGGTTAAATTAGTGCAAATATAGGTGTTTTTTTTTTTTGGGTGAAATTAGTGCAAATATAGGTGTTTGATTTTGTCGAGTGTGTTTTCCAAGACAAGTTTTACCCTCTAAATGGAAGGAGCAACAACGTTAGGAGAACCTTTATCACCCCACCCTTCTATTAGTTTTGTTGGATTATTCCATGAAGGGTGACTTTGAGAATAGTTAGTGGCATTGGTATCAACATGAGAGAGATTGTGAGTGGTTAAACTTGTGATGATCAGGGATTCATAAACAACAAATGCAAACCTTCCAATTTTTCTGGATGATAAGATGATAAATTTAGAACATTAGCTAAATCAACTTTAAAAAACAAAGAAACAAAATAGAGGTGTTTTTTTGGTATAGTATAGATATATTAATGATTTAGATTCAAATTTCAATAGATAAAAAAAACATACATTATAAGTTAAATGGGGTTTCATATCCATATTTAATTAAATATTAATGATTTAGATTGAAACTTTAATTAACAAAATTCATTGGATTATAAGTTAAACTCGGTTTTATATCTAACTTTCATGGATTTATATTGGTGTGTGCTCTTTCGTTATATATAACAATAATAATAGTAATAATAATAATCTAATTTTAAGGTTATGGTCAAATCAGACACGAAATTGGTGTATGAGAACCCCTTGTTTGTGGGACAAGGGACCCCCTCTATGCAATGATTTGACTACTAAAGTCTATGAAGGGATACATACCTTACCCCCCTCTGGATTTGAACTTGTGGCCTCTTAGGAGGAAACACATGTTCTTAACCATTAGGCTCACTTAGGCTGTGAATGAGTATTATTTGGTGTACATGTAGATATATTTTGATTGCGGATCTATTATTAAGCACCAAGAAGGATAAAAAACAATTGAGATGCAATTTTTTTTGCATTGTAAAAGATTTCAAGTTAAAATGGATGATCGACACTTGTGTTCTCTCTATATTAATGCCTACTATCATGTGAGTTGCTAAAAATTAATTTCCAATAGTTAATATAATTTAATTTTATAGTGTTATTTTTATTAATTAGTATTATTTATTATTAGATTTTTAGTTAAGTATATGATTTTATATTGGGTAATATATAATTTTGTTTTTTATTATTTAAAGTAATTATCATCGTGATATAATTCTTGGTGAAATTGTAGTTTTTAGTTGTTTAAATTGCATTTTTGAATGCATAAATGGAGAAACAGTCGAAATATGCAGATTTAACAAGTGTAGAGAGGGATCAAGGTGCAAGCCTTTCCTCAAGTTTAACATTTGAAAGAAGTTTGCACGTGGAGATATTTAATCCTTGACTCTTAATAGATTTGGGGTTAAGATGGATCTATATTGATTATAATTAATATATACTCTTTATATTTATGAGTTTCTATAATATATAAAAACTAATATATAGTCTTTATTCTTTATAATTAGTATATAGTCTTCATTACTTATTCAGTCTTTATAATTAGTATATAATCTTTATACTTATTTATAAAGACTATAATTAGTGTATAGTATTTATATTTATTTATATAGTCCATACTTATTTAGAGAAAATGGTTAAAAGCCTAAAACACATCCATAAATTAAAAAAACAAAATATCTAAGCAAAGGAGCTAAGGACAAAATCAACTCCTTAGTAAACTATAGAATACATGTAGAGAAAATGGTTAAAAGCCTAAAACACATTCATAAATAAAAAACAAAATGTCTAAGCAAAGGAGCTAAGGACAAAATCATTAATAAGTAAAGATGAACATAATAGAAGTCCTAGGAGAAGAAAAGGAAGTAGGGTTTTGGGATGTAACATTTCTAAGTAGAATGACAGTGAGTAGGGCTTAAGCAGGGTTTAAGTAGCTTTGGCAATACTCTCGGACAGTGATGTACAGCAGTTGCTCAGAGACTCCTCTCTGGGCAAAATGCTGGCCAGAATGTGGTTAAATGCTCTCTCGGACGGTATGGCCATCAATTCGCAGGCTCGCAATATTTACGTTGGAGCATTAACCAAACCATCCATTTCCCGCTCAAGGATCACAAGTCCCTCCGGTTCTCTGAGCTCTGTGCTGGATTTTAAAAAGTTCAATGTGTGCAACCATGGCTGCTGTAAGCTTTCTCAAACAATGCTGAGAACAGCTGGTGTCAGTCCCAGCATTGGACAGAACAGGGTTCTAGGGAGCACAATTACAGGCACCTTGTCATTTCATGGAGCGCTTTTTAAGGTATGGACTGCATAATTCCTAATTGTAACGAAGTTTTTGGCTGGAAGAAGAAGATTACAGTTTCGCACTGCCTTCATTTGTGAAACTGGACCGTGTTAAATGAACTCAAAGATGCGTTTTGAGGCTATATTACCACAAACTTGAGCACTCAAATATGCCCTTTGAGGCTATGTCACCAGAAACTCGAGCAGGAAACCATTTATCATTCTGTTTTCGTTCCCATCCCCACATTGACACCACACTAGTACGTTTCTAATTAATTCTGTATGCATAATATGCACCAGGAGTGGGTGGGTTCATGTTTCTTATCCCGTGAAATCCCCTAGCCGCGTTTTTCTTTCCGTCCATGTTTACCACTCCATTTCCTGTTTCCCGTTCTTGATAACGTAGTCTTGACCTGAAAACAAACCTGAAGATGAAAATACATCCTGCAGGAATGACAGCCAGTCACTGAACTATTTGCCACAGATAATTTCACTGAACAAGGGAATGTATCAACAGAATATACAATAAATGTATGCATGTAGTATGCAATAAATGCTTTGAGAAACATGTCCAGAGGTGCTGAACTGCATAGAGCAGAGTTCCTTCGGTTTCGGTGCCAGGTCTGTAGGGAAGCTATTGTGCTAAAATAGTCCAAGATTTACACCCAGCCTCTTCCCTTTGAAACTCATGTGATAAGGGTGGGCTAGACCACAACCAGAATGGTACTTTGTTTATAGGTTAATTATCTGAATGCTCTGTTGGTTTAAACATAAATATTAAATCATAAGTTGACATCAATGAAGGCGGTGAAACTAAGGGATGGTTACCCATATTTGTGGATGACATTCCTAGTAAAGCTGTCGGTGTAGACTAGTGTGCCCAACCTAGGGGGATTTGAATTGGGCATTTGCTGGCACGGAACTAGCCAAATGTCCAACAATATTGGTGACAATTGGTTGAGCTAACCCCTCAGGCTAAAGGCACTGCAATCTTATTTAATTTTGCAAAAAATGTTCTCACATTAGCAGCCACCACTCGAACTAGCTTGAGGATGCTAAATGCCTCATAATGCTATCTAACTAGCATATCCATAAATAAAAAAGTATAGGCGCTATATGGCATGTGAAATGAAGTCCACATGACCAAAAATTTAATACTGCCATTCTGGTTGGTACAAAGATCCAAAATATAATCATTGAAATCCAAGAAACATAAAGTTCAGGTTCTGTGGCGATAAATTCAGTGGTAGGAGGATCATCTTTGTCACTATTTGGCAGTCCTTCCCTGTTGAGATTCACAATTGAAAGCAGGGAATCAAATGGAACCAAAACAAACCCAAATTCTGTAGTAACTCAATCACAAGTGTGCTAGAGGGAGATAACCCTAGTGCAGTAGAGAGAGAGAGGAATATGCCCAGGTACAAGTGTGCTACGCAAGAAATGCATGAAGTACTTGTTATCACACAATCTGTACTTGCCCAAAGCCCAAGACAAGCAAGGGAGATTGGCGTAACAAACAGGATATCCTATCACTGTCACCTTAATAGGAAATCCCCACTTTTTAGGGATAGGCATGGTCTACCCCAAGGGAGGCGTCCCCGGTAACCTTAAGGGTTGAAAAATTAGGGTTATGGTCAAGATATATTCCCCCCGTCTCACTGGTTACCAAAGTCACTAAGTCCATGTCTAAAAGATGAGGTCAATGAAGTGCTTGATGTACCTACCCGGAACAAGATAATATAACATGCATATACAATAATTCCAAGTACAAATATGATAATAACACCTCAATAGACAATGGACATTGAAAATAAGTGCTAGCTGATACAAAATTGCAGCAGTTAATAAGTTTACAACAACAATTGATAAAACGTAACAGCTGCAACAAATACTCCTTAGAAAAGCTTGAAAAGACAATGAAAAGATAACATTGATTAAGTAGTATGATAATAACTTGTCATAAGCAATTTCTGAAATGGTTAGCTAGCAATTAATGTTGAGTATGCAGAAAATTTGCTGCAATTAGATGGTTGTAGCAAACATTTATAACAACAGTAAATAAGTTAGTGATCTAGGCTAAGCTAGGGTTAGAGATAGTTAGTAAAAGCTTAGGAGAAGAGTGTTTGAGTGTTGAATCAATTCTTCAACAAGAGAGAGGCAAGAACTAGTGCCTTCTAAGGTTTATGGAGTCAAAGTGGACGGCTTCTTATAAGGCTGCAAATCAATTTGATAATGCACAAAACTCTAAGAAGGAAAATGCGTGGGAGAAGTAGTAACTTAAGCCCCCCTATTCATTGACCTCAAGAGACAAGATGCTAGGTTGTAGGAAATTCTAGTCCCTAACACCTTGCTCTCCTTAGGTTTCTTATGGAGTAAAACTTATGCAAAGATAACTAAGTCAAAATCCTTAGAGTGCTAGCAATTTAGGGCTCTAAGGTTTCACTAGTCAATAGATCAATTCAATGAAAAGTCTGGCAAATAGAAAGTAGCAATTTAAGTTCCTTACTTCAAGCATTAAGTATACCATGCAATTTCATAATCTTGTATGAGCAAATAAAACCATACACAAACCATTCAATAGATGCCAAAAAATGCAGATTTTACTTACTTGCACCAAGAATAATCATGAAATTACCATGCAAGATCACCATAAAAACTTCCAAGATTGGTCCAAGTTGCAAAAAACAGCCTTATACAAGAGTGCACCTCACAATTTCAGCCAATAGCCCTCACTAGGGCGCAAATTTCAGACCTCTTCTCTTGTATGAGAAGTTGTGTTCTAAAAATAAGAGTACTTTATGTTTATTTATACAAAATTTTGACCTTTAATTAATTTTTAGGTCAAAATAATTCCGACCTGTCCAATTTACAATAAAATTCAATTTTGACATAATAAAAATTAATTAGCATTTAAAGACACCTCCAAGGGTGACGTCATGCCCTTCTAGGGTGATGTTGAGGCCCATAGGTGGAACGTTGAGCTAGAAATGTGGGATGCTTGGCCTCCAGAAGCCCCAGATGATGCCCACACGTGCCACCAGGCTCATAAATGCCTCCAAAATGAAAACCGTAGCTCTAGATGACGTCTTAGGGTTATGATGGTGACGTCCAAGGCCCTCAAGGGCTAACGTCCATATGAAAGAGCAAGGCCCCCCTGGGTCTAGGTCTGCCAAGGTGCCTCCAAAGGCAACGTCCTTCTTTTTCCTGGTGCAAGTCTTCAATTTCTTCTTACCCATGGTTGGAGTTGCAACATCCATCTGTGGGCTTTAAGCCCCCATGAAGGTTCGAGCTAATCATTCCCTCATGTGTACCTATCCACCAGGCAAGGTCCTGCAACAACAACAAGTACACTCTCCAGGGGTTCATATGTCACATGGATCATAGCATGTAAATCACATCCAATAATTAAATTACCCAAACATGTGCATCAAACCCCCCTTAACCTAGGCAAATGCTCAAAGACGTTATGCACTTTAACAAGTTAGGTTCGAAGAAGGTCTCAGGGTGTCCTATTGGGCTAACCTCTCTTAAGTTTGGGGTGTTTCCCAGGTGGGATCTAATCCAAGTCATGTAAGTGTATGAGGTGGCACAGGGTAAGTGTTTGGGGATGGGGTGCATGTAATAAAAGAGAAATGTAAAGTCTTACATGTGGGTGCCTTTGTAGAGGGAGAGCTACACCTTGTCATAAATGCAATTGTTTCCTAGCCCATTCATTGCCTTTTATTCTTAGCTTTATTTCTTTTGATCTTTTGCTTTTGTGCTTCAAGGGAATAGTTGAGGGCCACTGTTCTAGCTTGATGACCAGAGGTGACAACGTTATCCACAAACATTTCATGGAAATGAGAAGGCTGGCTCGTGATGAGAGCCCCTTTTTCTTGGCTATGTCACCATGAGCCACTACCGTGGTTTGGTGACCAGTTAGGTGGTAGTGTCATAACGCTACATGCCCATGGTCATAATAGGTCGGCTCGTGATGAGACCTCCTATCCATCAACTAGTACCTTGAGTGTTTATGTATCTTATGGGTCCCCTTTTCTTACTGAGAAGCTTTTCCTTGCTTTCTCGAGGATCCCTGGGCGAAACATCTCAAAGGTTTCAACATTGGCTTTTAACTCTTGCCGGCTACTTTTACCCTATGGGCCTTTAGGGCCTTTATTCTTAGCTTTATTTCTTTTGATCTTTTGCTTTTGTGCTTCAAGGGAATAGTTGAGGGCCACTATCCTAGCCTGATGACCAGAGGTGATAGCGTTATCCACAAACATTTCACGGAAATGAGAAGGCTGGCTCGTGATGAGACCCCCTTTTTCTTGGCTATGCCACCAAGAGCCACTACGTTGGTTTGGTGACCAGATAGGTGGTAGTGTCATAACGCTACATGCCCATGGTCATAATAGGTCGGCTCGTGATAAGACCTCCTATCCATCAATTAGTACCTTGAGTGTTTATGTATCTTGTGGGTCCCCTTTTCTTACTGAGAAGCTTTTCTTTTCTTTCTCGGGATCCCTGGGCGAAGCATCTCAAAGGTTTCAACATTGGCTTTTAAATCTTGCCAGCTACTTTTACCCTCTGGGCCTTTAGCCCCTTCTTCCCCCAAGGTAAGGTACAACCCTTCCTAGTGTAGCCAATCCCAATGCCCAAACAAGGATAGGGGAGATGGAAGGAATAAAGATGGAAAATGGTAAGTATGGAGGGGACGGATGATGACTTTTCACAGACCCACCCAATAGCAACCCATCCTAAAGGAAATCAACTTACTAGGGCACCATGTTACCCTTCCAGGTATGAATGAGGCAAAGAGCATAATTTCCAAGCAAACGTCATGAAATGAAGAAAGATTCAATACAACATATTCAAGTGCTTCAAAAATCAGAGTGATACATACCATGATATCCAAACTCATTACCTCATGGAGTAAGACTGGTGGGATGGATACTGCTGCTGGTGATAAGTGGACTGCACTGAAGAAAAGAGGGGCCCTTCGGGGCCATGCTCAAGTTGTTTGGGTCTCGGTACTCCATATCTAGGACCTGTGGGCCTCGAGATGTGATCTCCTTAGTTATCCCTAGGCTAGGGGATAATAGTACCCATAAAAGAAAGAAATGCTAAGCACAAGAGAACGACAAAGATATAGCTTCCCTTAGCATAAAACACTTTATAAGAGAGATCAAGAAGATTGCCATATGAGATGTTACAAATGAGAGCTTGAGTTTTGTATTTATAATTTTATACACAACTCAAGTGAGGTTTACAGGTCCACAAAACAAAAGTACAAACCCCAAGAGGGTTATTGAACCTCCGTGTCAAATTTGACTAGGTTGGCGTTAACCATACCGAGTAATACAATAAAATAATAAAAAATATGGCCTTACACTAATAATTCCAACAACCCTCCTTAAGATGAATAAGGGTCATAGAGAGATGCTATTATAGCATAATACCCCCCTAAATGGCAACTCTCCCACATCAATATGATGCTACAAACTGATGAAGGTGGAGCCTGGGAAGATTTTGGTGAAGTTATCTGCAAGTTGATCGGCTAAAGGAACAATGACGTGTAATATGTGTTGGTGTTTTATGATTCTCAGATCTGATAGTTATTACCTTATGATTAATAACAAGATTCACTTTCATACAACAGTTATCATAGAATAACTATACATTGAAAATCTCAACTATAACAATGCAGCGAAATAACAAGATCTAGAAATATTAACCATGCACAGTAGACACAAGAACACAAGAGTTTATTCTGGGAAACCCAACCTTGGGAGAAAACCCAACAACCTTTCTATAGAAGAATTCAGTCCAAGATATCACCAATACATCACCATCAATAACCAAAATACCATACAGAGAAGATCCTCCCCAAGGCTAGCATCACCAAGACTTAGCGCCTCAATAAGATGACAAAGAATAACCAAGCAAAAGCTTCTCCAAGTGTGGCGCACTCTCCAAGATAACTGAAGATTTTC
>SNQJ01S0037734.1:57125-75131 GCA_010110895.2 Picea sitchensis
CAAGTACACTCTCCTCCTAGAAGGACTAAGCCTCCTGGCTACCACCATGAATGGGGGCGCCCAAGCTTTCCTCACTCGATGCCTCCAACCTCGTCCTCATGCTCCTCCCTCAACTCTCTTGGTGAACATAACAAAGAACAATGAGCCTCTCCTTTGCCCTTGTGCCCTCCTTAAGGAAGCATAAGGAAACCTAAAGTATGAGTGGATGAGATCATCTCATCTCATCCCTAATCAATGGTTGAGATCATCTCAAAAGAATCTCAACTCAAAATCCACTTTACTTAAGTTTCCATAGTTTCACTTTATGTCCCTTAATTCACCCACAAAGTGAATTAATTGTCATTTTAGGCTTAAATGACCAAATTTCACTTTTAACTTAAATCTCCTAAGTCAAAGTGAAATTAGACATAAAGTACATGGTACAAAGTATTTCCCTCTTGTGTTTAGAGGCTCACAAACACAAGGGGACCACTTTCCAAGGTACCCAAATCTCAACAATAACCAGAACCAAGATATAATGAAATAACACAATTGCAGCTGCAACTTCCTTGTGCGCACTGCAAAAAGGAGAACTATCTGCCTGCCCAAATGAAATGAGCCAGTCCTGTATTTATACTAATCTAGGCCCCAGTCTAGGGTCGACTTCTTATTTTTGGGTCTTCAATTAGTTCATTATTTTCCCGTGGGGTCGACTTCTCTTCCTAGGTCTCCAACTTCTTCCCGGGGCTTCTGTAATGGTGTAGATGGGTCATCTTGTACTTTCTTGTGGAGAATGACTGTCCGAAGTTGCAAATCTCCAACACTCCCTCTCAACGAGGGAGGCATTCTCCATACTTGGATTTCTTCTATCATAGAAATGTTGTTTTCATGAGCCATGTTGATGTGCCATCTTCGCACATGCATTCCGTCTCGGAATATGCATGTGATAGCATCGCGAGTCCATCTACTCCTCGACAGGAGAAAGACTATACCTGGGCCATTCACCACTAACAAGGCCCCGTGAATGAATGAATCATTTACCCTTGGTCATATCAACACTAGCATAGCCTCGTGAATGACCAATCTGTGATAATGTCTGCCTGATGCTATGGGCCATTCACTACTAGCAGAGCCCCATAAGTGAATGAATCATTCTCCTTTGGTCATATCAACACTAGCATAGCCTCGTGCATGACCAATCTGGGAGAATGTTTGCTCGATGCTATTGCCTAGAGAACATCAACATACCTGGGCCATTCACTACTAGCAGAACCCTGTGAGTGAATGAATCATTCTCCCTTGGTCATATCAGCACTGGCATAGCCCCATGCATGACCAATCTGGGAGAATGTTTGCCCAACATCAACACTCATCACTAGCCAAATCATCATGGCTAATCCTGTGTATCATCCTCCTCAGCCAAGTTAGCATGGCCACTTTGGGAGGATATCTTGCAATCCGCTCATGTATGGATAAGTACTGGAGCTTCACTGCTCCCTTCTGTACCATGTCTCGGATGAAGTCCTCCAAGAAGCTTCTGAAGTTGCACCACTTCACGACTTGCAACACTGGTTGTGATATACTCCGTCTCTACTGTAGTGAGTGCTACAAAAGTCTGCTTCCAACTTATCCCGGAAATTGTAACTGATTCCAAGCTGAAGCAACACCTTGAGGTGCTCAATCTGTCTACTGCGCTCCTTGCTCAATCATAATTTATATATCTTTGCAACCTCACTTCATCACCTAAGACAAATCATATCCAATTGTACCATGCTTCGTTGCCACCCAATGGAACTGCCTTGGCTTCAACCAAATACTAGCTCAGGGTGCTCACTGCAAAGAAAATATCTGGCCTGGCATTAGCCAGGTACATCAAGGATCCAATCTACTACCTATACATCGTGGGATCCACCAAATCTGAATTTGAAGCAGAATCACTCAACTTCTTCAGATTTGTCATCATAGGTGTAGTCATGGACTTGCAGTCCATCATATCGAATCTCATCAAGATCCCATGAATGAGGAAGATCTCATCTGATCTCGTCACACCTCAAATCCCAAGAGTACATCCGACCAGGATCCTCCATCTCGAACTMTAAGGCCAACTYCCTCTGTCACTGGAGTAAGTCCTGATGTCCAGTYTRCCTCACTCGCTGCTCCCTTTGTGACGGAGACAAAATCCATACCTAGTCCTCTCGACTGGCTGTCTCCTCTATCACTGTAGCAAGATCACATCATGATAACTGTCTGTCAGTCCTGGGAGATGTCTCTCTCCCACCTAGATCTAGGGGGAGGGGACTCCCTCTGAATAATCGTCTCTCTCTTGAGCCAACTGACTCTCTCTGAGATCAAGCTCACTCTGAGTTTGTACATTCTTGGTTAAAACCAAGCTCATCAAGTATCCATCGATCCTGGAGTACCATGCTCCCTCTGAAACATGACTCCCTTTGAGTTTGTACAATCTCTGGAGCCATCTGCTCCCTCTGCATCTTTTGAAGTTTGATCTCCAATGAATTGTCCTGGGAGGCTGCTCCTCCCTACTGGATCCTGAGGGCTGACTCCCTTTGAACTCTAGCTTCCTCTGAATTGGTACTAGGTGGGGCCATCTGCCTCACCACGGGTGGAGCCACTTGCTCCTCCTCATAATTGGAAGGTTGTGGAATCAATGATGTGATTCGATGTAACTCGAGAAACTCTGAGTATCACGAAGAGCTGCATGTCTCACTGCATCCTGCAACGTATCATGAGGCCATGCTGACCTCATCCTGGTCATTGCAATGTTTCTAGGTAGATCCACTGGCCCTTCTGGCTCTGAAGAGTAAACAACTGAGCTAGAGGGATACGTACGGTCATCTTTCAGAGCCTTCTACTCCTCACTGTCAATCTCCATGTGGAACACTCTGTATCCCACAAAAGTATCCTTCTTTTCAAACGGTTCTAACTTTGTCTTCTTCGCCTTCGGTATATGGATGTATACTTTCATGTATACAACTTCATGTCTGGATAGCCTGCTCCATGGCTCAAACTAGAGATCGTCTAATCTGTTGCCTCCTACAACCATCACTATAGCTCTCTCTTAGAGCTATCACGTGTGACCTGCCCGGAACAAGCGCAATAACAAAAAAATAACAAACAAGAACAATAGTCTTATGATAAGGAAATAGGGACAAGAATAAAAAATGGGAAACATGAACAACACTTTTCCAGTGTTGTTACCAATCATTCCTCCATGGTAACCTGCCCGGAACAAAGACAACAACCAAGAACATCTCCTAGAAGAGATCAATTCTATCTTGCAAACAAGTGCATCATTAGTACTAAATAGTGAGCATTTGCATAATGATTATTGTACTAACAATATTCAAGTGTCACTAAACATTTGATAGTAAAAAGTACTCAGCAGTAATAGGACTCTAAAGACTGTTGTCTCGGTTACAAAATTTATTTAAGATGCAGCAATATAAAAATATCAAACCTGATATGCAAACTTGGAGTCTTAATTGCTAGGGAGGGTGCTCTACTCCTTTGAATGCAATAGATCCAATGATCCCTTTGGGTTATTGCTTGGACAAGGTCCCTTGTACATCCCCTGCAAACACCCTCATACTTTGCTAAATGATATAACTTGGAAACATATATAAATGCATACCTCTGAAATTTGTAACACCATCCATCTTGTCTTCTAATATGAAACTGGACACCATCAGTATATGAGGAAATCACAAAATCAAGATAGCAGAAAGTTCAATGTTCGGGAAGATGTCAATAAACCCTAAAATTTCAACTTTGATGGAAGGTCAAATTGAGAAGTGCAGTAGGTGCGCTAAGGCAAGGTGAGTTTCTCTATACAATTTTTTTTCCTCAACTCAACCCAATAAATGCTCAGCGAGCTTCACAAGTTTAGGTCTGTGCAGCAACAAGTTGCAGTGGCAAACAAAAATTGTGCAGTGGCAATATTTCAACTAGCTCTGATACCATGTTGGTGTTTTATGATTCTTAGATTTGATAGTTATTACCTTATAATTAATAACAAGATTCACTTTCATACAACAATTATCATAGAATAACTATACACTGAAAATATCAACTATAACAATGCAGCGAAATAACAAGATCTAGAAATATTAACCATGCACAGTAGACACAAGAACACAACACAAGAACACAAGAGTTTATCCTGGGAAACCCAACCTTGGGAGAAAACCCAACAACCTTTCTATAGATGAATTCAGTCCAAGATATTACCAATACATCACCATCAATAATCAAAATACCATACAGAGAAGATCCTCCCCAAGGCTAGCATCACCAAGACCTAGCACCTCAATAAGAGGATCAAGAATAACCAAGCAAAAGCTTCTCCAAGTGTGGTGCACTCTCCAATATAACCAGAACCAAGATATAGTGAAATACCACAACTGCAGCTGCAATTGCCTTGTGTGCATGGCAGAAAGGAGAATAATCTACCTGCCCAAATGAAATGAGCCAGTCTTGTATTTATATTAATCTGGGCGCCAATTTGGGGCCGACTTCTTATTTTGGGTCTTCAATTACTTTATTATTTTCCTGTGGGGTCGACTTTTCTTTCTGGGTCTCCAACTTCTTCCTGGGGATTTTGTAATGGTGTAAATGGGTCTTCTTGTACTTTCTTGTGGAGAATGACTGCCCGAAGTTGCAAATCTCCAACGATATGTCCTATAGCATAGAGATGATGGATATAATGCGTCCAAAGCTATACGCGTTTAGATTTTCTGATGATTCATAGGATTATGAATAAGATTTATTGTACTTCGATTGTCACAATAGAGAGGGGTGGGGCCCTTTTGTGGAAGACCTAATTGATTAAGAATCATCTTCATACAGAAAAGATGCTTTCTAGCTAACACAACATTGGCATACTTAGCTTCCGTGGAAGATAAAACCACAATATGTTGCTCCTTAGAACATTAGGAAACTGATCTAGAACCAAGAGTAAACAAGTAAGCAAAGGTGGAACGACACCCATCAAGATATCCAACCTAGTCTATGTATAGAAATCCTTGAAGATGAATAGGGGTTTGTTCTGCATAGTGAATACCCATTTTGGTGGTGCCTTTCAAATAATTCAAAATATGCTTGATTGCTTAAGTCACCGACTCTTATGAGGTGCTTACAAATTCTGGGAACACAAATCGACAATAAAGGAAATATTTGGTCAAGTATGAGTAAGGTAGAAGAGACTACCCACTAAAGAGTGATAGATATTAGCATCAAATAAAGGAGAGGGATAGTTTGCTTGAAATTTCTTGCTAGTGGCAAAAGGGTGCCAATCGACTTATAATCCTCTATCCTGAAGCATTGCAACAAATCCAGAACACACTGAGGTTGAGAGAGAGAGAGAGAGAGATCTCGAAGGTAGATTGAGTGATCTAATTGCCAAGAAAGTACTGAAGTAGATCAAGGTCAATGATTTCAAACGACGCCAAGAGCCT
This sequence comes from Picea sitchensis, assembly GCA_010110895.2. Lineage (NCBI taxonomy): Eukaryota > Viridiplantae > Streptophyta > Pinopsida > Pinales > Pinaceae > Picea > Picea sitchensis. Next base: position 62,576 of record SNQJ01S0037734.1, read on the forward strand.
TAGCTTCAGTTTGTTAATCCAGGAGGTTGAGCTCTTGATTAGAGTCAGATCATCCATGGAGAGCACAATAATAGGGATTTGATTATCCCAATGACAAAAGGAGAGATTAGGCTCACTCTTGCAACAAGAAATCTATAGTTGAGAAAAAAATTATGAATCTTCTCAAACCAAGCTTGAGGTGCCTACTTTAGTCCATATAAAGATTTCTTAATTTGGTGGACTATTGGTGCTGAACTTTCTTGAACAAAGCTTGATGGTTGTTGCATATAGATTTCTTCTTGAAGATCGCCATGAAGGAAAGCATTTTGACATCTTTTTGATGAACCTCCCATCTTTGTGAAGCAACTATAGATAGAGTCCATCTTCGCAACTAGAGCAAATGTTTCATTGTAGTCGATACCTTCTTTTTGTGAGAAACCTTTTGCAACAAGCTTGGCCTTATGCTTGTCAATTTTTCCATCATTTCCATATTTGGTCTTACAAACCCATTTACAATAAACAACTTTCTTTTTTTTAACTAAAACATAATTATATTCATTCAAAAAGAGGCCACGCCAAAACAAACAACAATTTACATCTGGTTGATTTCTTTATCTTTCGATAAAATAAAACAGAGTTCTGTAAAAACATCAAAAAGCTTAAAAGAAACTACTAAGCATAGGTTCCAAGTTGGCCTACAAGTGGCATGTTTGACAAATTTTCCCAAATTACAAACAACCCGAAAATACATATTTTTAGTGACATGAATGAGCACTTCCCTTCTCTTCGTGTCGCTGATCAGATTGAGGGGAGCTTGGACCTTCAATTTCCATTGGGTCATATAGCTAATGAATTGTTTCATCTTCTTTTGGCTCCACTCGGCGCTCCACTCGGCGTGAGATTATTGTTCCTTGATTTTTGGAAGCCATGGAAAGAGTGTCTGTTTTCTGATTTGTTAGTTTTTTAGCTGGGTAGGTGTCTCAGTTGTGCCTATGTGTCCTAGGCCAGCTGATGGACACCTTAATCAGCCCAGATCAGCCTTGTTTATCTCAGCCTAAGTGCAACTTAGGCTATCAACAAAATATTCATCCTTGAGTGGAATGTGTGGCCCAGGAAGAGAGGGCGCACCTCATGAGGAGATGATTGCTTTGTGGGACTTTGTCCAAAGGGGGGCGCACCATTAGTGGAGTGTGGGGTCCAGCCAAAAGGGGGTGCCCCAATCTCAACCATTGAGGCCCAAGGCTGGACACACATCTCAAGGCAACTGGTGGCTGATTGAAGGATAAAAGAGGAGGGGGCTAAGGGTGAAGAGGACACATTACTCATTTGTGTGATTGCAAGTGAGCTGAAGGAGTGGGTTTGAGGCTGAGGAAGGAGGGCGACTGACTGAGTGGTTTGTGTAGCCAGCTGAGGAGTGATTTCAGGGCATCTAGGGCAGCTTACAGAGGCTGATTTTTTTGCAGCAGAAGAGGCCACATCTGCTGGAGTATACTTGGCCATATCAGGCCGTATTTTCAGCAAGCAAAGGGGCATTCCTATGCAGGCCGTACAACAACCAACAAAGGCTGAAATACTTAGGCCATATAGCAGCCAGAAGAAGGGACTTTCAGCAGGCTGTACAATAGTAATTGCTGGGCCGTACATAAGAAGAAAGAGGCCAAAATCAGCAGGCCTGATAGCTGGATTAGCTGGGCCGTACAAATGCTAGAGAGGGCTGTTTCTTTTTGAAAGATTTACCGAAATTTCTGTTGGTGTAACCTTTCTCCAAAGCCTCAATAAAAGCCTTCATTTGTTGGTTTTCCCCACACCGGGGTTTCCAGGGTACATCTGGTGTCCTTGTATATTTTGTGTGCTTGGTTCTGTATGTTTCTGCTGTGTTAGTTCAGTTTACAACTTTGTTGTAGGTGTTTTGCATAATTTATCAGATTTAAATCAGCAAGTTTAATTTCTGAGTTTTAGTAAATTGGCAAACATTTCAATGCTGAGTTGTAGGATAATTCAACATGGTATCAGAGCTCAGCCTCCGAGTACAGGACAACCAAGGTTCTTGTTGTGCAGACCAAGAGCAGTAAATCAACAAGAGGGACATATAACCAAAAAAAGTGGGGCAGCGAGGGGAGCTGACTCAAATGGCAGGCCGAAGGTTCGAAGACAGGCTGGAGGGCGCCTCCAATTTCTGTCCTTGGAGGGAGTGTATAAGCTTGGTGCTGGAGGAGAATGGGCTATTGGAATTTGCTGAAGGAAAGCAGTCCCTCTAGCTGATCCAACATAGCTAGCAACCCACCTCAAGAAGGATGTAAAGACGAGAAGGATTATTGTGGATGGGGTTAAAGACATCTTTATCCCACATCTATATGGCAAGAAGGTAGCCAAGGAAATGTGGGATGCCTTGGCAAAATTGTACCAGTCTGATAACCAGAGTAGGAAGATGCTGCTCAGAGAAAAGATGAGGAGCACGAAGATGGCCAAGGGAGAGTCAGTGGTCACCTCTCACTAAGTTCACTCAGATCAGAGATGAACTGGCGGCTGTGGGAGAGGCTGTGGACGAGACTGAGTTGGTGAGGACAACCTTGAATGGCTTCACCAAACAATGGGATGTATTTTTCCTTGGAGTGGTGGCTCAGGAGAAGCTTCCTGATTGGGAGAGATTGTGGGATGACTTCACCTAGGAGGAGTTGAGACTTGATGCCACTCCTGTTAGCCAGCCAAAGTGTGGGGAGGAGGTGAATGTGGCTCTTCATGCAAAGAAGAGCAATGTGGCGGGAGGCTTCAGGGACATGAACAAAGTGAGATGCTTTGCATGTCACAAGACTGGCCACCATGCCAGCCAGTGTCCCAAGAAGAAGAAGAAGAAGAAGAAGAAGAGGAAGAAGGAGGAGGAGGCAGAGGTAGCAACCACAACATCTACTGAGATGGATGTGTTTGCAGAGAGATTGGATGATGAATTTTCTTTGGTGGCATCTCTTTCTACCAACAACAGATTGGTTGAGTTGGAGGATAGTGGGGTTGGTTTGTGGACAGTGGGTCATCTCGCCATATGACGGGAATGAGGTCAACGTTCCTTAGTGTTTCAGAGACGGGTTTAGACCGCCATGTGAAGCGTGGGGCTTGCACCAAGCATGCAATAAAGGGGGTTGGATGCGTCAAATTCTAGCTAGAGTCAGGAGTGTCTCTGGAGGTGGATGAGGTGATGTATTATACCAGAGTTGAAGGTTAACTTGCTCTCTATATCAGCTCTGGGGTATATGGGGTATGCAGTGATATTCGAGGATGGACAGGTGTTCATACGGGCAGAGGGAGCAACCTTGGATGCAATAGTGAGGCTTGGCATTAGGCAAGGTATGATGTACATGATGTTGGGACAGCATGTATTTGGGTCCAAGGTGATCTTGGACTAGAGATCAGTGTTAGAGAATGTTAACTGGTATGACTTGACATTGATGGAGGAGTAGATCAAGACATCAGATCAAAGTGCAATAGAGGTAGCAGGGATGTCTTCCAATTCAGAGGGAGCAACTACAACAACAAGTTTGATGGGATCAAAGATTGATCAAGGTGGAGACTCCTCCCTCGCCAAGAGGGAGTGTTAGTTTTTTAGCTCGGTAGGTGTCTTAGTTGTGTCTATGTGTCCTAGGCCAGTTGATGGACACCTTAATCAACCCAGATCACCCTTTTTTATCTCAGCCTAAGTGCAATTTAGGCTATCAACAAAAAAAATCATTCTTGAGTGGAATGTGGGGCCTAGGAAGAGAGGGCGCACCTCATGAGGAGTTGAGTGCTTTGTGGGACCCTCTCCAAAGCGGGGCACACCACTTAGTGGAGAGTGGGGTCCATCCCAAAGGGGCGCCCCAATCCCAGCCATTGAGGCCCAAGGCTGGATACCCATCTCAAGGCAAATGGTTGCTATTTGAAGCATAAAAGAAGGGGTCGAGGGTGAAGAGGACACATTACTCATTTGTGTGATTGCAAGTGAGTTGAAGGAGTGGGCTTGAGGCTGAGGAAGGAGGGCGACTGGCTAAGTGGTTTGTGCAACCAGCGGAGGAGTGATTCCAGGGCATCTAGGGCAGCTTACAGAGGCTGATTTTTTTGCAGCAGAAGAGGCCACATCTGTTGGAGTATATTGGGCCATATCAGACCGTATTTTCAGCAAGGAAAGGGCCATTACTGTGCAGATTGTACAACAGTCAACAGAGGCTGAAATACTCAGGCCATACAATATCCAGAAGGAGGGACTTTGAGCAGGCTGTACAACAGTGATTGCTGGTTCGTACAGAAGAAGAAAGAGGCGAAAATTAGTAGGCCGTACAATTGGATTAGTTGTGGCGTACAACTAATAGAGAGGGATGTTTCTCTCTGTAAGATTTACTGAAATTTCTGTTGTTGTAACCTTTCTCTGAAGCCTCAATAAAAGCCTTCCTTTGCTGGTTTTCCCCACACTGGGTTTTCCAGGGTACATTTTGTGTCCTTTTATATTTTTGTGTGCTTGGTTTTGTATGTTTCTGCTATGCTAGTTCAATTTACAACTCTGCTGTAGATAATTTATTAGATTTAAATCAACAAGTTTAATTTCTGAGTTTTAGTAAATTATTGGCAAATATTTTAGTGTTGAGTTGTAGGATAATTCAACATTATTGACCATTAAACTTCTGAACCTGATACACTCTGCTTCCATTGTATCCATTCTTCGTTTCTGAAGCAACAAAATATTCATTGCATTTGCATTTTGAGTGGTGCATGCCTGTTCCAATTTAGAGATTTTTGTGGACACTATTATCCCCTACCCTAGGGATAACAAAGGAGATCATGTCTCGAGGCTCGTGCCGAGAGCCGGATGACTTGAGCATAGCCCCGGAGGGCCTCTCTTTTCTTCAGCAACAACAGTATCCATCCCACCAGCCTGGTCCCGAAGTAGCAGTAAGTCTTGGTCCATGATGTAATGAGTCCGGGTATCATGGTATGTGTCACTTTGATTATTGAAGCACTTGAATATGTTGCATTGAATTCTCCTTCATTTCATAACGTTTGCTTGGAAATTATTCTCTTTAACTTGTTCATACTTGGAAGGCTGACATGATGCCCTAGTAAGTTGATCTCCCTTTAGGATGGGTTGCCACTGGGTGGGTCTATGAAAGGTCATCATCCGTTCCCTCCATACTTACCACTTTCCATCTTTATTCCTCTCATTTCCCCCTACCTTTGTTCGGGCATGGAGATTTGCCACACTAGGAAGGGTTGTACCTTGCCTTGTGGGAAGAAGGGGTTAAAGGCCCAGAGGGTAAAATTAGATGGCAAGAGTTAAAGGCCAAAAATGAAACCTTTGAGATGATTCGCCCATGGATACCCGAGAAAGTAGTAAAAAGCTTCTCAATAAGAAAAGGGAACCCATAAGATAAATAAACACTCAAGGTATTAGTTGGTGGATGGGGGGTCTCATCATGAGCTGACGTATTATGGCCATGGGCAGGTAGCGATATGACACTACCATCTATCTGGTCACCAAACCAGGGTAGTTGCTCTTGGTGGCATAGCTAAGAGAAAGGGGGTCTCATCACGAGCCAACCTTCTCATCTCCGTGAAATGCTTGTGGATAACGCTGTCGCCTCTGGTCACCAAGCCAGGACAATGTCCCTCAACTCTTCCCTTGAAGCATAAAAGCAAAAGATCAAAAGCAATGAAGCTAAGAATAAAAGCCATTGAATGGGCTAGGGAAAAATGGCATCTATGACGAGGTGCAACTCTTCCTCTACAAAGGCTCCCACAAGTAAGATCTACATTTCCCTGTTATCATTGCACCCCATGCCCAAACACTTACTCCATGCCACCTCACACACTTACATGACCTAGATTTGTTCTCACCTAGAAAACACCACAAACTTAAAGAGGATTAGCCCAATAGGACACCCTGAGACCTTCTACAAACCCGACTTGTTAAATTGCATAGCTTGTTTGAGCAAAGTTTGGGTAAAGGGGGGTTTGATGCACATATTTGGGTAGTTTATTTATTGGATGTGATTTACATGTTATGATCCCTGTGACTTATGAACCCCTGGAGGGCGTACTTGTTGTTGCTGTAGGACTTTGCCCGATGGACAAGTACACATGGGAAATGATTAGCTCGAACCTCCATTGGACTGAAAGCCCACAAATGAATGCTGTAACCTAGGCCAGGGGCAAGAAGACATCAGAGACTTGCACCAGGAAGAAAGGATGTTGCCCTTGGAGACACTCTGGTAGACTTAGACCCAGGGGGATCTTGCTCTTCCACGTGGACGTTGACCTTTGAGAGCCCATGACGTTACCATTATGACCCTGGACGTCATCCAAAGCTAGGGTTTACATTTTGAGGGCAGTTGTGTGCTGGTTGGCACGTGTGGCATCATCCAGGGCCTTTGGAGGCCAAATGTTATGCATATGGAGCCCAATGTTCCACCTTAGGGGCTCAATGTCACCCTAGAAGGGCATGACGTCACCCTTGGAGACAATTTTAGGGGTTAATTATTTTTATTTATGTAAAAACTGGATTTTGATGTAATTTGGCCAGGTCGGCCTTTATTTGACCTAAAATTAATTAAAGGTCATTGGTTTTGTATAAATAGAGAGAAAGTACTCTCATTTTTTCATAATGAGCTATCACACACTAAGTGCGGTCTGAAATTTGCGCCCTATTTGGGAGTTATTGTTTGAAATAGGGAGGCACACTTGTCTTGGAGGCGAAAATTTGCAACTTGGATCATTTCTTGGTGAAGTTACTTGGCAATCTAGGGTTTTATTGCTTGATTATTCTTGGTGAAGTAAGTAAATCTGCAATTGTTCATTTCATTTGAATTGTTATGGTATATTTGCTTATTCATGTTAAAGATTATGAAATTGCTTGCTTGACAAACCCTAGGAGTAAAGGACTTAAGTTACTACTTCTTTGCTCTTCATTTGCTAGACTTTACTAAGGTGATTTGACCTAGATAAAACTTCTAAAGCCCTAAATACTAGCACTTTAGAAGCCATTGTCTAGTTATTGTTGCTCTTAATAACTTTCAATAGTCTAAGGAAGGAAGATTCGCTAGGGCCTAAAATTGCTTACTCTTTAGTGAATTTGTCTTTAGGGTTTGGATGTTTGAGGCCTTAAAGTTCCAACACCTCCTCCATCCACCTCTTCTCCTTAGACAAGTATAATCATTGCCGTTGCTACCTCCAAGTGAAAAACCGTCACATATTGACTCCATTACCCCATAAAGGCACTAGTCTACTCACTCTAGTGAATGATTGATCAAACAAACACTCAAAACTTCTTCCTTGAAGCTTTTGCTAACTTCTACTAACCCTAAACTAGACTAATTCATTAGGTAACTTGCTGCTGTTGCAAATCACTGCTATAGTCATACTAATTCATACTAATTTGTTGCATACACTTACATAACTTGCACCTAACTCATTCAAAAATTGCTTGTGAGAATTGCCAAACGATCTACTAGATAAATGATAAGTTTATATGGTGTTTCCTTGCAATTCTGAGCCCTAGAACTTGCGGCTGTTACAAAAGATTGCTACAACCATCTAACTGCAGCAAATTCTCTGCATAATTGACATTTAAGACTAGCCAGACATTGCCAAAATTGCTTGTGACAATTGATTATCATTCTGCCTAATTAAAACTACATTTTCTTGTCTTTTTCAAGCAATTCCAAGGCATATTTTTTGCAATTGTTACAAAATACTTATTGCTGTTGTAAACTATTATATTGCTGCGATTTTATATCAGTTAGCTTATTTTTCAAAGGTTCATGGTCTTATGAAACACTAACACCATTTTTTGTACTTGAAAGCTGCCATATTTTCTTTGTTGTCTTGTTCTGGGCAGGTACACTCCATTTTTACTATTGCTTCATCCCTTAAAGACCTAAAGAACCTTTTGACTCGAGTCACCAGTGAGAGGGGGATTTTCTTGCATCCTTGCCTTAGTTATCAGCCCTTTAGGTCACTGGGGACGTCTCCCTTGGGGTAATCTTGATATACTCCTAAACAGAAAGGGGTTTCCTATTAAGGTGACAGTGATGGGTCACCCCTTTGTTACGCCAATCTTGCCTCACTTGCCTTGGGAAAGTACAAATTGTGCGATAATAGACACTACCATCAGGGCACTGCAATTGGTTTGATTGGTCTTCTCATGATGTTTTAAGTGAATTTCTCTAACTTCAACACTATCCATAGCTTTTTTGTCTCACACATCAAGAAGAGTAGGTTCCAAAGCACTAAGCATGGTCCTGTAATGTGCAAGAGAGTTCCAGCATTTGAAAGCAATAGGATAAAATGAACCTGTTATGGCACAAGTTGGGCAAAGTGCGACCCAACCAAGGAACAAGTGCTACAACTTTAGGAATCCTACATCCAATGTCACCTCGATGTAGGTCCCACACTTCAAGGGTGACTAGGTCACTCTAGGGAGGCGATCTCGGTGACCCTAGGGGGATTGGGATGGAGATGGAGATAGATGGAAGTGAAGCCCCTATAGGTCGAGTCTAAATGGAATGAAGGGTAGGGAGAGATGCCTTGCAAGTTAAGTAATGACTGCCCCACAAGTATAGTGCTTTTCCGGATGAGTGTACCTACCCGAGACACAAGAAAAGACACTTTGCAACAATATATGTTACTTGGATCAGCAAGTTAAGCTTGCTGTCACTAATTTGCAGCAGTATGTAATAGTATATATCAGCAAATAAATGATACTAGAAGCTGCTCAATAAGTGCTAGATATCAAGTAGCAAATACAAGAGAAAGACTAGCTAGACTCAAGATGAAAAGCCAAAATTCTAGCACAAAAGATAAGGCTCTTGTAAACACTTGTCTGCAGCAAATTATATCAGCCTTATGCCTTAACATTCAATGTATTACAGCAAGAAAATCAGCCACTGGAATCCTCTCAAAAGTTGCCAAAAAGTGCACTAGAACTAGTAGAGTAAGTGTGCAAAATTTGAGCCAAAACCAATGGTTGAATAAAGAGTTATTTAAGCAAGTAAGTTAGGGCTTCTGTAGCCCTAATGGCTGAAGATGCAATTTTGTAACAACAACAATAAGTAGCCCCTAGATGGGGATGCCCTAGTGGCTGTGAGGTGCCCAAGGCACAAGGAAAACAATCCACTTTGCAAGAAGTAAAAATGATCGAAATTCACGTTTCCCAATGCAATAATTTTATATCTCCAATGCAACAAATCAATGACTAGTGCTTTTACTATTGGGTTAATGGAGTCACAAGGAGCTTAGACAAGCTACTTCCTTGGGGGTGTAAGCCCTTTTACTTCCCAAGGTAAGTTTCTCTAAGCTAGGTTTAAGCTAAGAGGGTGTATGCCCTTATACTTCTCTTAGCAAACCCTTAATTAATGAGATGAAGCAAGTAAAAATGGTGAAGACTATGATGGGGGTGTATGCCTTTATACTTCCCATCTAGCTCCTAACATAAAACAACTTGACTTGAAATAAATGATAGCAAGAGAGTAAAAACCATACCAATATCAAGAGAAATGCTAAGACAATTCACCACAAGAGCTAGAAAACATCATCCAAAGCTAGCGCTAGGCCTTCCTCCATCAACCATTCATAAAATCAGCCATAAGACAAGTGCATAAGAGCTAAAAGAGCTAAGGAGGCACAAAATTTCAGACTAAAGCCTCTCACAAGTGGAGAGTTATGATTCAAAATGAGATCTTATGATCTCTATTTATACAAAAATTAGCCAACATGGCTTGTCCACAAAATAAGGAGTAAAACACAAGATCAGGGGTCAACAACCCTAATCTTTCCCCCCTAACACAATAATATTAAACAATTCACTTAAAATTTCATCTTTTGCACAAATTAAACCCTAATCTAGGATGACGTCACCCCTTTAGGAGACGTTTTGCCACTTTGAGGAGGTCGTTGGTGTTGGAGAAGCATGGAAGGGCCTCCCAAGGCCATGCATCAAGCATCTAAGTGATCTCATCATGGTGAAAACCCTCTTCTCCTCAAAACGTCCAAGTGCAAATGAGTCGCATCTCACCACCAAGCCCTAGCCCCCAAATGAGTTTGATTCTTTATATTTTGAAATACGAACATGAACTTCAAGAAGGTGTGACACCACAAATGGGCAAGGGTGACTGACTTTATGCTACATGCTAGAGCACCTAAATGACCTACGTAACCGTAACAAAACAACGAAGAAGTTACTGAATAGTTTGCTGTCATAAAACAACAACAAACCCTTGTTTGATAGTTGAAACTTATAGCCAACTTGAGGTCAAAGACAAACCTAGTTGGCAGCTTGTTAGGACGTAGAAAATCTTCATGGTATCACAACTTGGTGGCTGATTTTTGCTGAGTTTTGGACAGTATCTTGGTGGACTGTTTTAAACATCTTTTGGGCAGATTTTGTGGACAACCATTGACAGAGTTTAGTGGCAGCTTGGCAGAATTTTTGTGGAGAGTTGTAGAGCAGTTTGTGGACATTTCGTCAGTCTCTTTCACGCCTACGTGGTAGGAGCGAGGCTGATTTTTCATAACCTCTTTTCACATCTATATTGCTAGGAGTGAGGTCGGTGTTCGTTTGCCTCTTTTCACACCTGTGTTGACAAGAGTGAGGCAACATTTCTTTGCAGTTGTAGCATCAGTTTGAGTGGAGTCGACAGTGATGTCAACATCTCAGATGCATGTGGAGGATAGGCTAGCTAGAGCTAGCAACTGGTCGCCTTGGAAGGACAAGATCGTCTTTGTCTTAGAAGACCTCGAACTATGGGATATAGTTGAGGCGACTGTTCCCATTCCTCCTGCTACTGCTCCCGTCTTGTTAGCAGAGTTCAGGAAAAGGAACAACAAAGCAAAGAGGACGATGTGTGATGCAGTGAGGGATCACATCATTCCCCACTTGATTGGGAAGGCCTATGCATTTGAGATTTAGACATCTCTATGCAAGCTTTACGATAGCTCTAACCAGAATCGGAAGATGGTTTTGTATGATCGACTCAGGGGCATTCATATGCTCCAGGATGAGTCGGTTACATCTTTCCTTGGCCGATACACCCAGATCAAAGACGAGCTTGGAGCCGTTGGAGAGGTAGTGGACCCAGATTCTATGGTGAGGACAACCTTAAACAAATTTACCAAACCATGGGGTCCATTTGTTCGTGGCATTGTTGCCAGAGAAATCATGCCCACTTGGGAGAGGATGTGTGATGATTTCGTTCAGGAGGAGACTAGACTTATATCAGAGACTTCTGGACAACAACAAACCTTGCTCTTTGGACAAAGGGCAAGAAGAAGATTGGCAGGGGATGTTGACAGGGTCCCCAGTTTGGGGCCCCGCCACAGGGAGAGAGCAGGGGTGGGCAGAAGAGAGACATGAGCTCAACGAGATGCTTTGCTTGTAGAGAGATGGGTCACTATGCAGGGCAATGTCCCAAGAAGAAGAAGAAGCAGTAGGATGTTTCAGCAGCGACAACAAAGGAGCTTGAGTTCGATGCACAGTTTGCGAGAGAGTGTGCATTCGCTACTACTTTGGCAGTTGTTACACCATCCAACATCAGGTGGGGAGACAAAGTTGAGGAGGACCTATTGACTCACATTAGTGATTCAAAGGGAGCTCAGACTCAGTTTTTTTGGACACCATAATCAGGGGTGACTGGTCCACCTGGGGCAGCTTCAGTTTCAAAGTTTTCGAGACAGAGGGTTAGTGCAGGGGCTTCAGAGCATCAGAGATTGATGAGGAGCGGTAGGGCACCACGAAGGCTTGAGCCTCACTTGGCTATGGAGACGGGAAGATCAGATTTTGGTTCCACTTCAGGTGGAAGCTACTTGACGAGAGGCGAAGTTGAGGATCTTGGTGAGATGTCGAGATCCAGGTACTCTTGGTGAGATACCAAGAGGGGGAGACTCTTGGAGAGATGCCAAGAGAGTGACTCTTGGTGAGATGCCAAGAGTAGTGATCGTTGGCGAGATGCCAGGAGGTAGAAATCCTTGGTGGGAGACCAAGGTTGCGATCTTTGGTTTGATACCAAGATCTAGGTGATCTTGGATAGGTGGAGAGACACTTCCATCTATAGATCACACCGATTGAGCAGATCTGTGTCATAGACTACTTTCATTGATTAGGGTACAACCATACTCACCGAGTATTTGCCAGTATACAACCATGTCCGCTATAGGGATGATATTGGTGGTGAAGGGCACTTTCCTTAGTAAGGGGGAGTGTTGAGATTTGGGTACCTTGGAAAGTGGTCCCCTTGTGTTTGTGAGCCTCTAAACACAAGTGAGAAATACTTTGTACCATGTACCATGTACTTTATGTCTAATTTCACTTTGACTTAGGAGATTTAAGTCAAAAGTGAAATTTGGTCATTTAAGACTAAAATGACTATTAATTCACTTTGTGGGTGAATTGAGGGACATATTGTGAAACTATGGAAACTTAAGTAAAGTGGGTTTTGAGTTGAGATTCTTTTGAGATGATCTCAACCATTGATTAGGGCTGAGATGAGATGATCTCATCCACACATACTTTAGGTTTCCTTATGCTTTCTTAAGAAGGGGCACAAGGGCAAAGGAGAGGCTCATT